>APFE030764871.1:62538-91467 GCA_000404065.3 Pinus taeda
CTTTTTTCATTTCTTTTATCAACATATTTTTCATTAAATCTTTTATGGATTTTTGTAACTTTCTATGTTGAGAATTTCTATATTTTGTTATATCTCTTATTGTTGTTGATGTTGTTATGATTGCGCCTAGAGACACTATCCAACACCGATGGAATTATGGAATAGATGTTGTAATGTTTGGTCTTATCCTATGTTATCCTCTTAAACATTTTGACTCATTTAAATTACATAAAAAATAAATTAAAATAAAAAAATAAAAAATCTCCATCCTAGTATGGGAGATATGATGTAATTTTTACATTTTGACTCAATCAAAATCCGTAAGAACAAAATTAATTTAAAATTTAATAAACAAAATTAAATTAAGAAAACTAATGATTGTAATTATTAATAAAACATTTTGACTCCAAGGGAGGCAGGAGAAGGATGGGTCATCTAGTTGTGTTAATGGTGCTAGATCCTCCAAAATTAGGGGATCACCCAGTATGAAGTCCCAACTAGACCTCACACTATTTGGTGTGGGAGTGCCATCCAGTATGATGGCTCAGTTGCCATTATCTTAAGGATTTGCCTCAACTCTTGCTTGTTAGCATAGGAGAGTGGTTTTCTTTGTCTTCGAGAGGTGAGGTTCACGTGCCTGGTGAGTGTAAGTGTCACTTGTGTCAATGGTTCTTTCACTGTCGAGGGAGAGGATGAGAGTGAGTTCCAGGTTAATTAGGAGTAGTCCCAACATTGTTAGGAACACACAACACAACATGACATACACAGCTTCCAGAGGAGCAGTCCACATGGATGCGATAGTCACAACACACAAGGTAAGATAACACGTACAGCACTCAATGGATGAGTGTGAATGAGTGTAATGGTTGTTACAGAAACTTTGATGTGAAAGATCTCTATAGTGTCTGGGAGAGTAGTCTACACGAGCGAGACAACATTAACAACATATACAACACATTTCCATTAATAGATTGTGTATTACAACAAGTGAAATAGTTCAGATGTAGAACACAAGTTAAAGCAACATGCATCACAAGTGTTAAAGATTAGTTTGTTATGGAACCAGCTCACAAAAAGATAGAAAATATAGATCAATGCCTTAGAAATAAGCCTCTTTGAGGTGGCAACCTCCTTTACATTACACAAATGAACAATTCTTGGATGATACAAATGACAAGACCTCCTTTCTATATATAGGAGTCTAAGGAGTCATAATATAATCTGATCCGACATAACAATAATAATGTAAGGGCACAATAATGACAATAGTGGGCTTCTATGGGGCACAATAATAACAATATGGGGACTACATGGGCACAACAATATAATAAGGTGGTTGTACTAATAACAATAAGGGGTTACACTAGTAGTATTGGGACCTAACATGCCCCTCTCCTTCAAAAAGTGTTGTCCTCAACGCTTGAGTAGCTCTTGATGCTTTTGTATAAAATTTGTGTCCTCCCATGTGGAATCTTCAGCGGGTAAGTTCTTCCACTGATGAGATACTCTAAAATTGATCGATTTTGTAGTAGTTGAGTTCTTCTTTCTGTGACTGCTCCAGGTTCCAATATGATTTTTCCTTCCTTGTCAAGTTCTGGAAATATTGTTTGAACTGGGTTCTTCTATAAATTTTGAATGAGTGGCCACAATTCTTCATCCTTCTTCCATTCACCCTTGCTTCGTTTATCCAATCCGGTTGGAAAATGGAAATAGCACAAAACATTCTTCCACATCCTCATCCTTTCTTGAGAGTGCATCTGCAACAACATTTTTCTTTCCTTTTTTGTAGATGATTTCAAAGTTAAAACCCAACATATTTGTGACCCGTTTTTTCTGTTCTTCTAAAGATAATCTTTGTTCTAGAAAGTATTTAAGACTATCATGTTCCATTTTTATCTTGAAGTGTCTTCCCATTAGGTAAGGTCGCCTTTCTTAAATGCATGTAGTATTGCCAACATTTCCTTCTCATAAATAACTTGCTTGAGATGTAGTCGTAAAAATACCCAATCACCTACATCAAAACTTCTTTCACTGCGATGTTGATCTGCCTGTTGTTTCATTCAATTCTGCACCAAAGTGGCGTTATCGTTTAAAATTTGGAGAACTTTTTGTTGATGCTCAATGTGATCTTTAACTGCTTGAATATTTTTCTTCTTGATATGTCCTTTTATCTTGAGAGTTTGAGGAGTGGTAATATCTTCCAATGCATTACAAGATATGGTCAAATTCATTTCTTGATGCTCAATGTGATCTTTCACTTTTTGAACATTTTTGTTCTTGATATGTCCTTTTATCTTGGGAGTTTAAGGAATGGTGATTTCTGCCAATGCATTACAACATATGGTCAAATTCATTTCTTGATGCTCAATGTGATATTTCACTTCTTGAACATTTTTCTTCTTGATATGTCCTTCTATCTTGAGAGTTTGAGTGGTAATTCTTGCCAATGCTTTACAAGATATGTTCGGATTCATTTCTCCTTTCTCTAGGGTTGGTTCCTGGTGTATATCCTCTTCTTTTGATGTTTCTTAATCATTTTCCTCCTCCTCTCCACAATCAATGCAAAATTATTTCTTCTCAGCACACTTATGACCTTTAATGTATTTGTTATCACAATTGTAACAAAGTCCTTTTGCTCTTTTTTCTTCCAATTGTTGTGGTGTCAACCTTGTAGGTTTTCGAAGGCTAGGTGAAGCAACACTTTCATATTTATAGTTGTGAGGGGTAGACTTCCTTGTTTCCATAATTTTGCTTTCCACTTTTCTTTCCAACCTGAACACCTTCTCCAATGAATCAGGTTCCCAAAGATGAACATCATGTTGAATGTTATCCTTTAAAGTCCCTATGGAGACATCAATCCTTTGCTTCTCTGGAATATCATTTTCCCTTATATTCAATTTTTGAAAATCCTCAATGTGTTTTTCCATTGAACACTTTTGTTTGAGATTTATCAATTGGATAAACAAGGTGTTTCTCTTTGTATCCTCATAATGTACTATCATTTCCTCCGTGAAACTTGACCACGTAACAAGTGGTTTATGAGAGCAAAGCCCTTTATACCATAAAAATTGATCTGGTTCTAAATATGAAGATACAATGCGTACATTTTGCAACAGTGGTACCTCATGTAAACCAAAATATTGCTCCATCTGTAGTATCCAATCTACCGGATCCTTGCCATCAAACTTCCTCATATCACCTTTTCTTGATTTTAGGAGCTCAATCTTGAATGATTGTAACTTTGTAATTTCAGATCTCCAAGTTTGAGAATTGCATCTTGTAGTAGCCCTCTAAGTTTTCTTTCTAACCCCGCAAGTCTAATCAATATTGGATTCTGTAAGGAAGAGTTATGTCAAATCTCCCACGATGACCTGATTATAGATTAGTTCAGTAGAGCGCAGTTGTATGAAGTGCCACGTGTCACTATTTTAACCTTAGGACCTAAAGTCAATATAAAGAAAACTACAATCCGTCCTCTTTCTTCAAATTCTTATGAAATTTCAATCTGATGCTCAGAGAGAAAGTTATGACGATTTTCCCAAGGTCGCCGGTTTAGGATGTAATTCGGGAGCCTGCAAAAACCTTCACTTCCTCATATTATATATCCGTAAATATAGTGAGAAAAGATATGAAATTTTTGCCCGAGGTTCAATGAGATTTTGTCTCAAATGGGTTTCTTTTTTTAGCTTCTGAAACGTCGAAAAAAAAGTTATAGTGAATATTCCACGATGACATGTTTGGAGCATCAAAACCCTAGAATCCAAAGCTCTGATACCAAATGTTATGGAACCAGCGCACAAAAAGATATAAAAGATATATCAATGCTTTAGAAATAAGACTCTTCGAGTGGGTAGCCTCCTTTACATTACACAAATGAATAATTCTTGGATGATACAAATGACAAGACCTCCTTCTATATATAGGAGTCTAAGGGGTCATAATATAATCAGAGTCGACCTAACAATAATAATGTAAGGGCACAATAATAACAATGGTGAGCTTCTATGGGGCATAATAATAATAATATGGGGACTACATGGGCACAACGTATAATAAGGTGGTTGTACTAATAACAGTAAGGGGTTACACTAGTAGTATAGGGACCTAACATAGTCTTACAGCAGTTACAATACACGTGTGAAAACATGTTGGCCTGTTGGTAGGCTTCTGAATTAAGCAAAATTTACAAGACACATCGTTACACCATACATCACTAACCTCAAGTGCAGGGCATTGGAGCCACTACTTACTCCTGAAAAAAAATATTACAGACTCTCTTGGCTATGTGGGAGTAGCTGAGGTGAAAAGTCCTTTGCATGTACAAATGAGTGGGTATTTATAGCCAAGGGTGAAAACTGACCCTTGTGGTTGTTCGAATACCCTCATGACTATTTGAATTCCATGACTTTTTTATTTTACATGACTCTTTGTACAACAAGTGGGTCTCTTGGACTTCCACGTTACATTACATTCATTGACAGCATAGCCCATAGTGGAGATGTGGGCGACATGACTCATGACATGACTCGACATGGCAATGCTAGTACATTCGTGTTGTTGATGGATTGCATGTCGAGCTATTGTGATGTTGGGTGAGGGATGTCTTCATGGTGTATCACAGATTCACCTCTACATGGCAAAGTGTGTGGAGTCTTCGATGCTCTTTAGTTTGTTTGATGATGATTAGGTATGTTTCTCCTTGCTTGCATGTTGGAAGGCTTGACAGGCTCATTTGTTCACGAAAGGTGCATGTTCATCTGTTCATCCGTTCGTGAGCACATCTTGCATGTTTGCTCATCCGTCCATCTGCGAACATCTCTTTGGATGATCATCCGTTCACAAGCATATCTATTCGCATGCATCATTTGTTCATCCGTTGGTGAACCTTTCCTTATTCATGTGCTCCCTTCGTTCATCCCATTCGTCGTTTAGCCATGTTTGTTAGTGTATCTATACCTGCAGTCGCACATGACGAGATGACATCAAGTCCAAAACCTCCTAGTCTACCATGACACATGATCATTTCAGATATAGCTGACTAGGAGAGGCAACAAGGTTATGAAGCAGGATGATGGCTCCAGGAACTGCTAATGAAAAATGTGCAAGAGTCACTAAGTGAGGAAGATGGGCAATCCAAGTCGACAGTGACTGACTGCAAGTTCTAGCTCTGCTGGAAGGGAAAATTGCATAAATTTTGGGAGGGACAGTGCGGGCTACAGGAAGGCAAGGTAGGAAGGATCTACGCAGTTTCTGAAATGAGCAGAAAGCAAGGGTTGGAATGCCAAATCAGGGGTTGGAGGAACTGCCTGGGATCCTGACAGCCAAAAATGCGCAATTCCCAGAGGGAACTGGTAGTTGGCTACTATGGTCATTGGCAGCCAAAACTGTGTAATTCCCATATGGAACAAGCATTTGGCTGTTGGGGTCACTAACAGACAAAATTGTGCAATTCCCAGAGGGAACTGGCTGTTGGCTGCTAGGGTCACTAGCAGCCAAAACTGCACAATTCGTAAAGGGAATTGGTAGTTGGCACCTGGGGTCATTAGCAGCAAAAACTATGCAATTTCCATATGGAACTGGTAGATGTCTATTAGGGTCACTAACAGTGAAAATTGCACAATTACAAGAGGGAACTGGCAGTTGTCTCCTGGGGTCACTGGCAGCCAAAACTACATAATTCCCAGAGGGAACTGGTAGTTGGTTGTTGGGTCACTAGCAGCAGAAACTACGCAATTCCTGGAGGGAACTAGAATTCTGCTACTAGGAGCTACTGGCAGAGGAAACTATACTAAGGCTGGGAGGTCAGCCTGCTAATCATCTCTGCGCAATTTCTAAGATGAGCGAACTACTAGGTAGTAAAAGGCATGCTCATGAAAAAAGAATAATTTCTTGAATGAGCAGCGAGTTGACTACTGGGATGATTGAATGGGAAACTATACAATTTTCTGAGGGAGATAGGGACGGGCACTTGGTGTCTGTCTGGCCTATCTACAATTTTTCAGGGGAGTCAGCCCCGGGGTCACTGTCGAGTCTGACTGTCTGAGTGGTTAGTATGAAAGTAGATTGAATTGCTTGCGAGCAGCACAGCTTGAAAATACTTTCTTGATGCTTCTGCGTTGCTTTCATTGACAATCGATCGAGTCGATGGTGGGGTGATGGTCTAGCTGTTAGATGGGAGTTTGGTTGTCAGAACTTCAGCAAAAATGACTAAGTGTGTGAATGATTGAAAGATGCATAGGTGATCATGCAAACACACACTCTCATGACTCGATGACAAAACAACTCAAACCATTCAGACACACATGTTCAACATGACTAACTGATGATGCAAGCGATAAGAGAAACACTCACGATTGATCATTCATTGATAGAGATGATGCTTGTGCGACAATGAATGTGACTTTGTGTGTGAGTACAACAGATGCTTTCATGGCGAACACAACAAGCACATACAAAGTGAAGACTTTGAGCATAATCAAAACATGGTCATAAGCATGAATTAGACACCAACATGCAAAAACTTGAATGAAATGAGAAAGAAAGGCAGATACAAGGACTCACACAAGCTCACAGAGTAAACTTGAGTGTGTGTAGTCATCAACTGAAACTCTCAAGGGAGGCTCCGAAATTGGGTGCAGGCCAAAATTTTAGAGGGTGGTTGTAGCCTCTACAACACTTTGCGACACATTAGTAGAACTCCAGCTTCGTTGTTTCAGTTCATTGCTAGCATAGGCCTTGGTATTTCGGGGAGTATTGACTCGTTGTGTGGGTTACTTCGCTTCCCCACTTACCCCATGGACATACATGGCCCACCCTTTGACAACTCAGTTAAAAACAATCAAAATTTCATCTTGATCTCAGTGTTTCGAATTCAGGAAGCGTAGTTTAGCTCGCAAGTTGAAGGTTTTCAGAGTATAAGTTTTCATATCTGGTGTTGCTCCAATGCCAGCAGGCCTTAACAGTACCCGGCAAGGTCACGCAGGAATGCACACATTGCTCCACTACCAACGAGCCTGGACAGTACCCCGGTGGAGTTGCATGTTTCACCTCTCAGCATAGGAAGCCTTTCTCTTCTTTCGCCTTTGTATTTTTCAAGAGCACTGTGCATAGGCACTTATTTATTTTTGGGTAGAAGAGGGATCCGGACTTATTGAGAGCAGAAGAGGTTATTCCTTCAGAGAACCATGTAACACATCTGACATAGGTTTTCACGTTTAGATTTTCCCCTTCTCCGTTTCTACTAGTTGGATGAGCTTGAACACACAGAGCAGAAGGTTGAGTATAAGCATGGGGCTTCCCAGTGTGGACACAGGTTCATGGTTGGCCCAAAAATTCCCTTGCAAACGGTTTGTATTTTCCATCAAGAATTCATTAGTCAAAGGTTATAACCAAGCACAAAGAAGATGGACACAAGACCGGCCAAGTGCTACAATGTCACAAGTCTCTTCAAATTTCAGCCACATACTCTATTCAAAATCCAGAATGTAGGAGTTGGCAGCACTTATTTCCGGAAACAAAAATAGTAATATACCAAGAAAACAAAACAAACATAAACAAAAATAGTAAGCAAAGAAAACAAAGTGAAAACAACAACAAGCAAGCAAAGGAACCAAGTCAGCAAGCTAACAATCATGCAAACCAGAAAGCAAAGACAAGTGAAAAAGAAAACACTACTCCTACTCCTACATTAAACGGTCGGGGTTACATGAAATGAAATTTCTAATGAAGCCACCATGCATACCTAACCTGCAGTCACAAAGATACAAGCGATTAAAAAAGAAAAAGAAAAAAAAATATTGTGCAACAGAAAATGAAAAAACTTGAAAAACTTGCACACAAGAGAGAAGGTCTTGTCTGTGGGAAAAAGAATGTATCACAACCACCCAACACACATGCTTACCTCTTCCGTGACTACCGTTTTTCAACAAACCTTGGAGGCATTTTGCGAGTGTGTTGTTTTGCACCAACTTTCTTAGCGAGTATGAGGAAGAATTGAAGCTTTTTACCTACAACATGACTCGCCAAGTAAGATTGTTCCAGCCATTCAATGATTGGATCATTAAATTCGTGATGGTTATTCTAAAATATTTGTGATCTTTGAGTAGACGGATTCCTGATTCGAGAGAAAGGATCACAATGGGAATATGATACGAATAGATAGATCTGGTCATTCTCATCAGTCATGTCAAGACAGTGAGGACCTTCCATAGCCATCAGTGCAAGCCAAAGTGCCTCACTTGCTTGAAAGAAGTCTAAGAAGAAAGATGTTACATGGTGAATATCATAGTGCATGAAGTGACTTTCATTGGATGTATTGTTGGGAAAATGATAAACTACATGACAGCCACCCAATATAGAAGAGAAATCAGACCAGTCAGTCGAGATGTCGGATTCACAGTTTGACATGAACAAAGAAACCTTTTGAATAATTGTACAAACCCACCTACAACTGGTGAAAAAGTGCACAGGCATCATGGTCATCACAGAAACGTAGAAAGGATTCTAGCACTATGAATGTGTGAAACCAATTGGGGTGTGGCGAAATGAGAGTAACTTGGTTCAAGCGATAGGTTGTGCACTCGTCATCACACAGAGAGATTGCTGGTGTGATGAGTGGGCGGATTTGACATGCAAAATTTGCAAAAGAACCAAGGAGTTGATTACGAGAGAGGACATCTGATAAGTGTGATTCGGGATAGAGATGATCAAATTCACTGTCCCATGATTGGATGAGGGATGGACACTCCCAACCCAAACTGGATGTAAGAGAAGTGCATGAAGATAGACATGTTGTAACATACCCGTGGATTCGACCATTAGCGAAAATCTGAAATATTTAAATATCATACCCCGAACAGTAAATATTCTTTACACGGGGATCCACGTCAAGTGCAACCATGCAGATAGATGGATTTTGCATGAGAAACGAGATATGATTTGGTTTGACAGGCTTACCAGAGTCACGAGGTCTTGACATAACCATCAACGGATGTTGAAGTGCCTCGACTCCCTTGCATGTCCTGAAACTTTCTAGAATTGAAAATTTCATTTTGGGATGTGAATAAGATCTTGCATGGATTGAGGATGGTTGTTTTTACTAATTTCATCACTTCTCTTAAGATGACATCCATCTCTTTCACAGGCTTCAACAAAATTTTCAGCAAGCTGACTTGACGAGTTGTCTTCATGCAACACACAAGATGATGATGAGTGGGAACAGTCTTGTGCGTTGAAAATATTTTCATCATGGAAAAACTCATTTTCTTGTGTCGATTGAGGAGATAACTCAGAAGATGAAGAAGTAAAGGAATGTAGAGTGTCGCTGACACATGTTGATGCACTGTGAATGATAGGACACACAGGCAAGTGAGGTGTAGAGGAAGCTTCGATATGGATGTCTTATTTGACAGTGCACATTCCATATCTGAATTAGAGTGTACATGAGATGAAAATGGATCATATGATTTGCTTGGGTGTTCATCACAACATATAGAAGCATGGGAGTGATGACAACCCAAGACTGGAGGTTGATCAAAAGAATTGATTGTGCATGATGTTTCACCAAGATTCACGGATCGAGGATCGATCAAGAATGGAAGCTCAATGTTTTGAGAGGAATTGATTGTGTCTTCACCATCCTACTCCTCCACTTGTAGATGAGACTACCTTGCACATGACGACAACTTGAGCCAGCAGCTCGAGAATTAAGAGAGTGCACACAGCTAGCTTGTGAAGTAGATAGCTCAAGCGAGTCATGGTGCAAGGAGCCATGGGATGTAGATGATGGAGGATGGCAAAGACGCAGATTAGACTCGAGAATTAGGTTAGGAACAGTGATGTCCTCTTTTGGAATGGAGGGATGAGCTTTCACAACCATTCTGAAATTTCCTTAGTTAGGGAGAGAACAGTTGAGCAAATAAATTAGGAACACGTTGCACATATTTCTCAGCTTTGCAACCGCTGCGAGTGGGCACCCTCTTTGATACATGAGTTATCTCGTGATCTGCAAGAGTTGAGGAATAAGGGAAATCAGGAAGTTCACTATTTCAGGAGACATGAACCAAGCATTTCAACTCTTGGCTCATGAAGTCAAGGTCCACAAACTAGTAAGGAATTTTGTGACATAGGTGAAGGAAGTGGGTAGAAAAGTCCTCAACTAATTTCTTCATGCTTCATTCTTAAACGAGAGATTCTTTCATAGACATATTGGTGGTCACACTCATCGAAGGCTTGATGGAGCTCCATGAAGAAAGTGATAAGGGAATGGACAGAAGCAGGTGGCAAGGTATGACACCACCGATGAGCACGACCTTCAATGGTGAGGAAGAAGAGTACGCAAGCAAGCTCATGACTATCGATTTCATGAGATTCACAGAAATGAAGAAAATCAGAAATGTGCGTGGTTACAGACGTTCTGTCCTCACCATCAAACTTTAACAAGGACAATTGATCGAGAAGCTCTTGGGGATTGATAACTAATTAAGGGATAAACGAGAGAAACACCCTGGGAGCACGAAATGTGTATTATTCATTGGGTAAGAGATTCAACCAAGATGTATGGGCTCAGCTTGTCATCTGGCCCTCCTTCTAGCACCAAAATGTTGACGATGCTGGATCCGCCAACATCATGAGATCACCTTGGTATGAAGTCCCAACTAGACCTCACACCATTTGATGTGGGAGTCCCATTCGATACAATGGCCCAATTTCCATTATCTTAAGGATTTGCCTCAACTCTTGCTTGTCAGCATAGGAGAATGGTTTTCTTTGTCTTTGAGAAGTGAGGTTAGCATGCCTGGTGAGTGTAAGTGTAACTTGTGTCAATGGTTCTTTCACTATCGAGGGAGAGGGTGAGAGTGAGTTCCAGGCCGATTGGGAGCAATCCCAACACTCATAGGAACACACAACACAACAGGACATACACAAGAATGCGACAGTCACAACGCACAAGGTAAGATAACATGTACAGCACTTAATGGATGAGTCCAAACAAGTGCAACAGTTGTTACAACAAATTCCATGTGAAAGATCTGTCTGGTGTCTGGGAGAGTAGTCTACACAGGTGAGACAGTGTTAACAGCATATACAACACATTTCCATTAATAAATTATGTAATACAACAAGTGAAATAGTTCAGATGTAGAAAACAGGTTAAAGAAACATGCATCACAAGTGTTAAATATTAGCCTTACAATAGTTACAATACATGTGTGAAAACGTGCTGGCATGTTGGTAGGCTTCTAAATTAAGCGAAAGTTCCAAGACACATCGTTACACCATACATCACTAACCTAGAGTGCAGGGCAGTAGAGCCACTACTTACTCCTCAAATAAAATATTACAGACTCTCATGGCTATGTGGGAGGAGCTGAGGTGAAAATTCCTTTACATGTACAAATGAGGGGGTATTTATAGCCAACGGTGAAAACTGACCCTTATGGATGTTCAACTACCCTCATGATTGTTTGACTTCCATGACTTTTCGACTTTACATGACTTCAACAAGTGGGTCTCTTGGACTTCCACTTGACATTATATTGATTGAAAACATAGCCCATAGTGGAGATGTGGGCATCATGACTTGACATGATAGTGATGGTACATTTGTGTTGCTACTGGAGTGCATGTCGAGCTACAGTGCTGCTAGGTGAGGGATGCTATCATGATGTATCGCAGCTTCACCTCCGCATGGCAAAGTGCATGGAGTCTTTGATGGTCTTTGGTTCACTTGATGATGCTTAGGTATGTTCCTCCTTGCTTGCATGTTGGAAGGATTGACATGCTCATCTGTTCGCAAAAGGTGCATGTTCATTCGTTCGTCTGTTCATGAGCACATCTTGCATGTTTTCTCATTCATCCGTACGTGAACATCTCTTTGCATGATCATCCGTTCATGAGCATATCTCTTCACATGCATCATTAGTTCGTCCATTGGGGTCACTGGCATCCAAAACTATGAAATTCCCAGAGGGAACTGGCAATTGGCTACTGGGGTCATTAGCAGCCAAAACTGTGCAATTCCCAGAGGGAGCTGGCAATTGGCTACTGGGGTCACTGGCAGCCAAAACTAAGGAATTCCTAGAGGGAACT
Organism: Pinus taeda; assembly: GCA_000404065.3. Classification (NCBI taxonomy): domain Eukaryota; kingdom Viridiplantae; phylum Streptophyta; class Pinopsida; order Pinales; family Pinaceae; genus Pinus; species Pinus taeda. The sequence continues at coordinate 74,629 of APFE030764871.1, forward strand.
GGTAGTTCGTTGTTGGGTCACTGGTAGTAGAAACTACACAATTCCTAGAGGGAACTGGTAGTCTGCTGCTAGGAACTTCTGACATAGGATGCTACACTGAGGCTGGGAAGCCAACCTTCTAATCAGCTTTGTGAAATTTTTGAGTTGAGCGACTACTACACAGCAAAAGGCCTTCTCACGAAAATTGCGTAATTTCTTAGATGAGCACCTGGTCGACTTTTGGGATGACTGACTAGGAAACTAACCAATTTTCTGAGACAGGGATAGGCACTTGGTGTTTGTCTGTCCTATCTGCGCAATTTCCTCAATCAGCTGAGCGAGTAAGGTCAGTGGCCTCTGCGCAATTTATGAGGGGAGTCAACCCCAGGGTGACTGTTGATTCTGACTGTCTAGGTGTTCAGTATGAAAGTGGATTGAATTGCTTGCAACCAGCACATCTTGAAAATACTTGCTTGATGCTACTGCATTGTTCTGGTTGACAGTCAATCGAGTCGATGGCAGGGTGATGGTCTAGCTATTAGAGGGCAGTCTGGTCGTCAGAACTTCAGCAAAAATGACTAAGTGTGTGCGCAATCGAAAAATGCATAGGTGATCATGCAAAAACATACTCTCATGAATCGACTACGAAACAACTCAAACCATCCAGACACACATGTTCAACATGAATGACTAACAATGCAAGCGACAAGCGCAACACTCACGATTTATCGTTTATTGATCGAGATGATGCTTGCACAACAGTGAATGTGACTCCGTGTGTGAGTGTGACAAATGCTTTCATAGCGAATACAACAAGCACATACAAAGCGAAGACTTTGAGCATAACCAGAACATGGTCTCAAGCATGACCTAGACACCATCATGTAGAACCTTGAATGAAATGAACAAGCAAGGTGGATATAAGGATTCACATGAGCTCACGAAGTGAACCTGAGCGTGTGCAGTCATCAAGTGAAACTCTCAAGGGAGGCTCCGAAATTGGGTGTAGGCCAAAATTTTGGAGGGTGGTTGTAGCCACTACAACAAGTTGTTAGGAAGAGCATCAAAAAATGAAGTAGAATTTTGATCCCTCGGGCAATGAATGGAGATTTCAATATCAATGGGTATTTATCGATGATTCAAGGATAGCTATTCGAAAGTTCCACAAACTCAAAGATCAAATTGAAAAGGACCTACAAATGATGTATTCCTGAATATGGTTGCAAATTTAGAAGTTCGAATCCATTTCCTTCTTCCACATTAAAAGGGATAATTGTAATATCCCTTAGTAAACTTGTAAATATTCTAGTTACTTTTTTTAAATTTACCCGGTAAATTGTGGGCCCATGTTAGAGGCCTAAGCTTATGTTATAGGCATGATATAAACATGTGATGAGGAAAAATATTTTTATTTTTATTTTTCATTAATAAATATTTCGTACAGTCAAGCCATGGAAATTATATTGGAAAACAAATTGTTTAAAAAGAGTTTTACATTCCACAAAGTTGAAAGACAATTACGGGAAAAGGTGGTTTCCTACCCAAATTACTCTCCCTAGAGGTAAATTATCTCAAATAGGGAAAAGGGATCCAAGAGGGTGAGAGGGAATAAGCCTGAGGAAACCTTGTGAACTTGGAGCTTGGTTGGATGGGGCCCATGTGAGGAAAGAAAAAAACTATATAACTTGATACCCTTAGACAGAACACTATTTAGGGAGGTAGGACGCTGCCAGAAAGGGAATTCTTGAGCTATTTGGCTCTTGTAATTCCCATTAAACCCTCTATGCTCAACGAAATCTTAAGATTGGACCTAGTGTGGTTTCTATCAAGAAAGGTTTATCTGGATGTAAAACTTGCTCGAGGGGAGTTTTTATAGATAGTACTAGTCCTCATGGTTGAGTGGAGCATACTTTCCCCCACTATGAGTTTTGTGGAAGGGCAGTGATTTCGAAACAAATAAGTGAAATGTGTTAAATTCGAAATGGTTTCCAGGATATATATTTTTTCTATTTGATATACAAATATTTAGAATCCTAATTCTGATGTTATGAAGTAGTGATATAATTTTTTTAAATCATGTTAGTTCCAATCCCAGATTGATAATTTTCCATCAACTAGGAACAATCCTTAATTCTTATTTACCTAGTTTGGAAATTAATGAAGGCCCCCAAAGACAGGCCCCACTGACCTACTAGATTAATAGTAATATAATTTTTATAAAGTATAGTAGAGTCTATGGCTAAATGTAAATTTTATTATGTTGATGCTAAAAGAACTTATTTTGATACTACAAATCTAAAACTGAAGTTTTATATTATGGTCAAAATGGAACTCAACAATTTTTTTTTAAAGAAAACAGTGGAATGGAAATCTGTAGACCCCAAATCCCTAAGGTTACTGTAACAATTGATGATTGTATTTAGTAACCACATTAAATCATGAAAATAACATCACTATAATAAAGCATTGTTGAATAGATTGCAGAGGAACTATCTAATTAAATACCATTCATATAACTAGTTTAAAATTCATATATCAGATATCAACTGAGCATTGAATTTTGTAACTATTATTATCAAACCAATGGAGAAATTTGTACCCAAGAATACATATAACTATATCAAGCCTTCAAACATATATATAATAGCGAAAATAGATAGTCCAAATGTATTGTTACATCATATTAGTGTACAAAGGTTGACTGACAACCTGACTATGAATCAATTTATACATCAAAGCTCAAGCCACCATGGCATAATAATAATCTTAAAACTAAAACCCTATCCTAAATTGCGGTCTCGGCCTTCTCAAAAACCTGGAGTAACGTAAAACAAAAAGAGTAATTATCAAAACATGGAAAGCGCCATAGGTGAAAGACGGACATGTGAACCCAAAACCCTAGTTCGCAAAATTCACGGCAGAACCTAACATGTGAATTCCAAAATTAGAGACTTGTTAGTAGGGATTCATGGCCAAAGAAGTAGTATGAACAAAACAAGGGTAGAGGTTAGGGTTGATCTATAAACGCTCTTTGAAAGGTGGCTCCAACCCTCACAACTCTACATAAAGAAGTGAAATTTATGAATAATAGGGTAATTGAGAACTTAGATCTAAATAGGGAAACCACCAAAATGAGTTCGTAAAAAAACATACCAGTTCAGTTTGGACTATGGTCGACTGCTTGAAGGATGGGATAAGGGTTTCTTCACCTTATAAATAGTTCTTCAAGAGATAAATATTGAGTAGTCCATGCCATAAATATTCAAAGGAATCCGACTTGCAGCAAACAACCATCATGGTCAGAATGATATATATATATATATATATTAGATATATTATATATAATATATAAGAGAGAGAGAGAGAGAGAGAGAGATATATATATATATATATATAGAGATATATTATAATATATTATATATTATATATATAATATATATATAATATATATATATATATATATAGAGAGAGAGAGAGAGAGAGAGAGAGGATTATCCAAAGAAGATTTGGTTCGATTGCTTGGTGGTGACTAAACTCCAAGAACCATGACAGATATGGCAAAAGAGAAATTTTGGTTGCAAAACTTGCTCTCACAAGATGAGAGTTCCAAATGAGATGGAGCAATGACAAGGAGGAGGAGCTATTTATTCGTTGAACCAAACATTAAGCATATGACTACATATCTTGAACAGTAACCCCATGGTGGAACCAAATCCAAGAGGCCTTAACTCGGGACAATTGTATAATTTATAGAGTATTTGAAGGAAGGTGTATTGAATACCTTATAAACAATTGATCAATATGGGTTATCAAGCCTTGGAAACATCATTGGAAACCCAAATAACATTCCACATGAAAAATATTTATCTGCCACATTAAAAGACTCTTGAAGTGGGTTATTATAATGTTAATATAGTAACATATATAGAACCCCAAATGAAATGGAGACCATCATAAGATAATACAATCATAAGGTTCTTTAAAATAATGAAAATATTAAATTTATCATCAGCCAAATAAACATTGTGAGGATAATTGTAAAAGGTAATTAAAATAATGCATAACTAATAATAAATGTTAATTTCTCCTCTATTATTGTATTTTTTTGTAAAGAATGGATATGATATCAACAAATGAAATATAAATGGGATAATAATAAGGCCTGGTCAAGCAATAAGGGGAAAAATATCCTCATAATACTAAGAATGCAAAAATTTCCAATACTAAGAATTGACACAAAAACCATCCAAGTAAATTTTAAGGGAAAAGTCAGCAAAATCCCAGGTTGGTGAATGAATCTAAACCAACATAACTTTCAAGTAGACTTGAATCTAGTAAACCACAGAAACCATAATTATAGTGTTGGGGTTGTGGAGAACCACATTATATTAAACATTTCCCTTATCATGCAAGGATAGATTAGACAACAAATATACAAGAGGTATCTACTGTAGGGAAAGTGGAAAGAAGTCTACCCAAGATAAATGTTACACTTGAGGACGTTCAGGCCAAGTACCAACCTACAATGATTGAATTTGAAGGTAACATTTACAATCATGTTGTGTCCATTTTAATATATCCTGGAGAAATTCTGAGCTATATAAGTCCTAAAATAGTGGAGGCATATCATCTAGAAGTTATCAAGTTTAAGAACCTGTGGATAGTGCAGTTACCCACTAGGGAAAAAAGGAGAGTGCCAGCAAAATTGGAGAATTGTCTTGCTGAATTGATAGGTCAGCCAATAAAAATAAATTTAAATATTTTTCCCTTTGGTTCTTATGACGTTTTAATTGGTGTGTATTGACTAGGAAAAGAATGGTCATGTGTAAACTGTAAAGATAAAACCATTAGTTTTATTAATGAAGGTTAGGAAAGAAATCTAAGGGATAATAAGACCCTTGAAATTGAGACTATCACAGTATCACAGCTAGGAAAACACATTAGGAAGGGATCTCAAATTTATGCAGTCCAAGTGGGGTACACTAACTCTAAGGAGAAGACAAAAACCTTAGGAAATATTCCAATTGTCCAAAATTTTGTTGATGTATTTCTAGAACAGATCCCTGGTTTCCCCCCTAAATGAGATATTGATTTTAAGATTGAATTGATTCTGGGAGCTGCCCCAGTATCTGAGGAACTCTATCATATAATCATACTAGAATTAATGAAATTACAAATGTAACTACAAGAGTTTCTTGATAAAAAAATACATTCGCTTGAGTGTATTTCCATGGGGAGCCCTTGTAATCTTTATCAAAAATAAATATGGCACCTTAAGGCTTTGCATTGAGTATCGACAACTAAATAAGTTATCCATTAAAAAAAGTACCCAATACCTAGGATCGATGATTTATTCAATTAGGTTTAAGGGTGCTACCATGTTTTCCAATATTGATTTATGCTCAGGGTAACATCAAATACAAATTGGAGAATAAGACATGAAAAATTACATTTAGGACTCGTTACCAAAAATATGAGTTTGTACTCCTACCTTTTGGATTTACTAATGCCCCAACCACATTTATGTGCCTTATGAATAGTATATTCTATTAATATATTGGCAAATTTGTGTTAATCTTCATTGATGATATCCTAATTTACTCAAGGAACCAGAAGAACATAAAATACATTTGCAAATAGTATTGCGGACCTTGTGGGAATACCAAATATACGTCGAGCACGGTAAATGTGAATTTTATAAAGATCAAATACAATATTTGGGACACCTAATCCCTCAAGAGGGAATAGTTTTACATTCTGGTAAGATTAAGACTATTATGGAATGACCCATTTCTAAAAGTGTTGTAGTTATTAGATCTTTTATGGGGTTAGTCGTTATTACCGCTGATTTATAGAGGGGTTTTCAAAAGTAGCTTACCCCATAGCTCTTTACAAAAGAAGGGAAAAAATTTAATTAGAAAGAAAAGTGCCAAAACAGTTTCGATGAGCTAAAACATATATTGATTGCAACCCTAATCCAGGTGGATCTCCAGACACAAGTGGCATGGAAAAATCCCAAAATTCAAAGTGGAAGAAAGGCGATGAACTTGACATACGATCAAAGTGCTCGTCGCCCTGATTCCAATGGCATGAACGACACTCCAATCCGAGTTCAGATGAAGGAGATAGAGGCAATCAAAGTTGGGTCAACTTTTTGATGACTGGGCAGGATTAACAAGGACACAATTTGAACTTTTTCGGCAGATGGAATCCAGCTAACTCTGGCCAGATTCCGGGAAAAATTGTTGCCTCATTAAAATGACTCCTTCAGCTTAAAAACGGAATTTCTACAAACGACATATTGTTTTAATATAACAAAAAATATATTAAAAAAAGGGTGGCAGGCCACCAACCCCGCCACCCCAACTCTATCCACTTAACAAATTATGTAATTAGTGGAGGGGTAGACCACGACCCCCGGCCCCTCCCACGGAACTCCCATAGCACCACAACCCAAAACGGGGTGGGCAGCCATGACCCCTCCCCTCCACAACCCTCATAACAGGAACCACTGGGATGTTAAAACAAGCAAGAGAGTTGGGTGGGCCAGCCCTTGGGGCACGGACCCAACCTCGAAACACGCAACAACCAAATTGCATGGAGGAAGTGGGTATGGTGGGTGGGCCACCCAAGGCAGACCTGGCCCAAACAATACTTTTTAAAATTAAATTGTGGTGTATAAAAAAAGGAGGAGGCGGGGTTTGACCTCCCGACCTCCTCCCTCATAACCGGAGGCTTAACCAACTCAGCCAACCATCAACTTTGGAAAATTCGCCATCCAATTTATATTTAAACGCAATTTATCAGTGCGCCTTGAGAGAGAAGGCAATGCACACAGTCCGAGGCAGATTTTTGCAGGAGGGCCGAATTTTCACTTTGCTAGATTTTGACAGCTTTTATATGGTTTCAGCATTTCTCGATGCCATGAATGTAATGTCGTTGTCTATTTCTCCAACAAAGTTCTGAATTTTTTGGCCATTTTTCAGTATGGAGGTATAAGACTCCTTTTTTGTAACTGATGCTTGTACTCTTCTTTCTCATGCCAATTAATGAATGAAGGCCTCCCCATTGATCAAGAAGGGCCCGGAGACAGTCCAAGTTGGACGAACTCCGTTATCAAGTCTTGTTGTCTTATTTCATGCTTTATGTGTTTCTCCTCGTCTCTCATGTGCACATTAAGTTTTCTATGTTAAGCTACAATTTATGCATGTAATTCTTTAATACATCTATAATCAAAATATTTTGGATCAAGTGGTAATAGAGTAGGTCTTTTTAGATGTGAATTGCATGTTTGTATGCTAACAAGAAATAGGCTCCGAAGAGGTGAAGGGAAACTAAATTCTTTCGATCCCGAAGCAGGGTGTGCACATCGAAGGAGAAATGGCAAATGAAAAGGCTCGTCATGAAGAGGAGCGCAATTTCTGCAAAACCTTCTATAAAATGGAAGAGAATGTCGGTCAGCTGCTTTCAAGGCTGGAGAAAGCAGAAGAGAGGAATCTAGAAGAACAAGGTTCAGTGCATGGAAATGGTGGAGAAGAACCCCCTCCTTCTCCTTCCATGAGTGAAAGTTCTTCGTCCTCTCATCACCATCATCATATAAATTCAATGGATGCATCTGAGAAACCTTTCTTTAAATTAGATGACAAATTTGATCTTCCCATGTTTAACAGTGAAATTAATGCATAAAATCTTAATAATTGGATTAGGCAGATTGAAATCTACTACAGGATTCAGCAAATCGAAGTGGACAAGTTAAAGATTCAGCTGGCCTCTCTTCGGCTGAGTAGAACCTCTCTCGTTTGGTGGGAGAGAAAATTGGGAAGCAGTAAGTGTGTGGATAATCTTCTTTCCTCGTGGCCTAGTTTCATTTATGCATTAAAGGAACAATTATATCCCTTGGGTTATTAAAAAAAAAGCCTTAATGGATTGGAAATACTTAAGGCAAGGCAGAGGTTAGGATGTTTAAAGCTTTACAGAGGAATTTAGGAAACAAGCACTTAATTTGGGCATTGCACTTGACTCACCTGAAGTAGTAACTAAGTATATTGGGTCATTCCATAGTTACCTTAGACATTTATTATTGTTGTTTGAACCAACTACTATTGACTCAGCCAATGTAAAGGCCATCCATCTTGAGAACAGGGGCAAAAATGAAAGAGACGATCATTTTAAGAAACCACCTTTAAAACCTCCAAATGGCAAACCCAAAGTGAAAAGAAAAGAAAATGAGAAGAAGATGGCATCAACCAAGAAAGATGAAGGAGAAAGACCTTATTGCACTCACTGTAAAAAGGAAGGTCATGATGATGAACATTGTTGGAAACTATATTTGGAAAAGAGACCAAAGAAGTATGGAGGAAAAGGCAAGCAGAAGACAGTGGCAATTATGCAGCAAGGCCTTGGATCCGATTCGGGAGATGCAGCATTGATCACAGCAGCAGGAACAAAAGGTACTCTTACACCTCATGTTAATTCTGAATCACATGAAGGCACTAGTTCAATAGATGAGTCTCTTCCTAATGAATGAAATAGAATTGAGCCATTTCATATTAGAGTTATCATAAATCATACAAAAGTGGAAACTCTATTTGATATCGGATCCCAAGCAAACTTAATTTCAGAGTCCTTGGTAAAGAAGCTAGGTTTAGAAACCAAACCACATCCAAAACCTTACCCACTTGGATGGATACATGATAAAGCACAACTAAATGTAACTAAGTAGTGCAAGGTTAAATTTATGATCGCTTCTAAGTTAGTGGATGAGGTAAAACTTGATGTGATACCATTGGATATATGTGGCATGGTGCTAGGGAGTCCATATCTATATGATAGAAAGGCAATCTTCTTTCATCATGAAAACAAATACCATATCACAAAAGATGGATTAGAATATATTGTAAGGGATCATCAAAATAAATCAATTCCAACCTTGTAAGTGCGGGACAAATGAAGAGGTTGGTGAATTCCAGTAAGGGTTGCATGCTTATGGTTGTAAACGGGAAAGATGTAGAATTATTCGATGCTTTCTAGGGTTGTGATCATGTGCATAAAAAGGAATTATGTGAATTAATTTCTAACTATGATGATATGTTTCAGGAACCAAGGGGATTACCTCTAAAGAGGGAAATCCAACATGAGATCCATTTGTAGCATGACGCTCCTTTACCAAATATTGGCATGTACAGGATGTCGACCATTGAGATGGAGGAGATCAAAAAGCAAGTGCAGGAACTATTGAACCAAGGGGTCATCAGACCAAGCACCTCTCCATGTGGCTCACCGATTGTCTTAGTGCCAAAGAAAGATGGCACATGGAGGATGTGAGTGGATTATCGAGCACTAAACAAAATCACAATGAAAAATCATTACCCTCTTCCCCGCATTGATGACTTACTAGATCAGTTAAAGAATGTTATCTATTCACCAAATTGGATTTGCGTAGTGGTTATCAACAAGTCCGAATTGCAGAGCAGGATGTGTGGAAAACCACCTTTAAGACCAAACAAGGATTGTTCGAATGGATGGTGATGCCATTCGGACTTTGCAATGCTCCAACCACTTTCATGAGGGTCATGAATGATCTTTTTAGGCCTTTCATTGTTGAATTTGTTCTTGTATATCTAGATCATATTCTTATCTTTAATAAAAGTTGGAATGAACATGTATGCCATGTGAAGAAAGTGCTTGATGTATTGAAAAATGAAAAATCTATGTAAAATTGTCAAAGTATGAGTTTGGGAAAACCTCTTTGGTTTACCTAGGTCATATTGTTGGTCATGGTCAGCTAAAAATTGATCCTTCTAAAGTTGAAGCAATTGTAAATTGGCCTAAGCCTACTAGTGTAACCGAGCTTCATAGCTTTTTGGGTGCAGTACAGTATTGGAGGAGATTTATTGCCAATTTCTCTATTATTGTGGCACCTTTACATGCATTGACAAGTGTAAAGCAAGCCTTTCAATGGGGAGGAAAGTAGCAAAAGTCCTTCGAAACATTGAAATAAAAGATCAGCACCGCATTAGTCTTGGCCTTACCATATCTCCAATAGCCATTCGAGATCAAGATAGACACCAGTGGATATGCCATGGAAACTATATTGATGCAACAAAAGAAGCCAATATGTTACCATTCAGAGAAGTTCTCTCAGGTTGTGATAAACTATCCCACTTATGACAAGGAGTTATACGCCTTGGTCTATAGTGTGAAAAGGTGGAAACACTACCTGATCGACAAGGATACCATCATCCATACGATCATCAGCCCTTGCAACATCTTCAGTCACAAACCAAGTTGCAACAATCTCATCATTTCAGGTGGATGGGTTTTCTTCAGCAGTTTCATCTAGTAATAAAGTATAAGAAGGGCACTAGCAACAAAGTGGTTGATATTTTATCTCGCCCTCCTATTTCTGCTTCTGTTGTTTTGCATAATGGTCCGTTATCTTTTGAAAGTTATGATGAACAATATGCTAACAATGATGACTTTAAGGAGATTTACACAAAACTAACCCATGGTTCACAGGTGGACAACTATCACTTGCAGGGGAAATTGTTATATCACCTTGGCAAGTTGTGCATACCCATAGGGGAAAGGGTACATGTAATTCGGGAGGCCCACACCTCCCTTGTGTCTGGTCATTTTGGTATTGAAAAAAAATTGTGTCATGTACAGAGATTTTGTTTTTGGCCTCATATGATTAACATTGTGACTCGCTATGTAAAGGGATGTGTGATGTGTTCTGTTTCAAAGCCCTCTAATAGAAAACTCAAGCTCTACACACCAATCCCTATTCTGAGTCGTCCATGGGAAAGTGTGTCGATGGATTTTGTAGGAGGTTTGCCTTTGTCTAGAAAAAGTCATGACTATTTGTATGTCGTCGTTGACTGCTTTAGTAAGATGTGTATTTAATGCCTTGTAAAAAGAAGATCACTATAGATAAAACTGCTTATCTTTTCTTTCAGCATGTTTGGGTCCATTTTGGATTGCCCACATCGATTGTGTCAGATCGAGACTCTCACTTTCTCGAAGAGTTTTGGACCAGCTTGTGGAAGATGATGGACACCAAGTTGAAAAGAAGCACGAAATTCATCCACTGATTGACGAAGAGACAAAGGTTGTCAACCACACCATGGTACACTTGTTGCAAGGATATTGTGGGAAACATCCTAAGTTATGGGATGAGCATCTTCCATATGTGCAGCATTCCTACAATCGAGCAATGCACTCATCTATGCATTGTTCAGCATTTGAGACATGTTTTGGCTACCTGACAAAAGACCCTTTTGATATGGTCTTTGGAAGGGAAGATGACTCTAGTGGACTTGATGACAAGGACAAAGCACAGCAGTTCATTTAGCGGATCGAGTTGATTCACCAAGAAGTACAGGAGAAGTTGGAAAAAAAATCAAGCCTGGTTCAAGGCTCGACATGACAAACACCGAGTCGACCATCAATTTCAAGTGGGCGACAAAGTGTGGTTCCATATCAGCAAGGACAGGATGAAGGGAGAAGGGAAGAAGTTGCGACCAATCCGGTATGGTCCATTCACCATCTTGGAGAAAATTGGAAACAATTCCTTTCATCTTGATTTGCCGATATATATGCAAATGTACTCCGTAGTGAATGTGGAGAACTTAAAGTTGTATGAGCCACCATTGATAATGGACACCGAAGAGGTGGGCACAGTTCCTACAGTTGACGACTGTACACCAAAATATCTCGATGAGTTACCTGAAGATATCATCCTTGACAGAAGAACTAGGACTTCATGACGAGGAGATGTGGAATACATTCGATTTAGTTTCAAGGGGATGCACCCTAGCAAGGAAAAATGGTTGGAAAAGGAAAGAGTGAGGGAACAATTAGCTCACTTTCCAATTTACTGATAAATATTTTGCCGATCCAAAACCTCCTCAATGGGAAGGATTGATCTAGGTGGATCTCCAGACACCAGTGGCATGGAAAATATCAAAATTCAAAGTGGCAGAAAGGCGATGAACTTGGCATTAGATCGAAGTGCTCGTCACCCTGATTCCAACAGTGTGAACGACACTCCAATCCAAGTCTGGATGAAGGAGGTAGAGGAAGTCAAAGTTGGGATGACTTTTTTATGACTGGGCAAGATTAACAATGACACAGTTTTCACTTTCCCAGCAGACGGAATCTGGCCAACTCCGGCCAGATTCCGGGAAAAGTTGTTGCCTAATTAAAATGACTCCTTCGACTTAAAAATGGAATTTCTACAAATGGCATATTGTTTTAATATAACAAAAAGAATATAAAAAAAAGGGTGGCGGGCCACCAACCCCGACACCCCAACTCTATCCACATAATAAATTATTTAATTGGTGGAGGCATGGGCCATGACCCTCGGTCCCTCCCACGGAACTCCCATGGCACCACAACCCAAAATGGGGTTGGTGATCATGACCCCGCTACCCTACAAACCTCATAACAGGAACCACGAGGCTGTTAAAACAAGCAAAGGAGTTGGGTGGGTCAACCCTTGGGGCACGAACCTGACCCTGAAACATGCAACAGCCAAACTTCACTGTGGAGGTTGGTACAGTGGGCGGGCCCCCCAAGGCAGGCCTGACCCAACCAATACTAAATTGTGGTGTATTAAAAAAGGAGGAGGCGGGGTTTGACCTCCCAACCTCCTCCCTCATAACCGGATCCTTAACCAACTCAACCAACCGTCAACTTTGCAAAATCTGTCAGCCAATTTATACTTAAATGTAGTTTATCAGTGCGCCTAGAGAGAGGAGGCAGTGCATGCAGTTTGAGGCAAATTTTTGCAGGAGGGCCAAATTTTCACTTTGTTATATTTTGACAAATTTTATATGGTTTCAGCATTTCTCGACACCACGAACACAATGGCATTATCTGTTTCTCCAATAGAGTTCTACATTTTTTGGCCATTTTTAAATATGGAGGTATAAAACTCCTTTTTTGTCACTGATTCTTGTACTCTTCTTTCTCATGCCACTTAATGAATGAAGGCCTCCCCGTTGATCGAGCAGCGCCCGAAAAGGAGTTTATTATTTGTACAAATGCATGTGAGGAAGTAATAGGTGGCGTGTTGATCCAAGAAGGTCAAGTGTTGGCCTATGAATCTTGGAAATTGAAAAAACATGAACTAAGGTAATTAGTATATGATTTGGAATTAACAGCAGTGGCTCATGCCTTAAAACTTATGGCAACACTATCTTTTGGGGAAGAAATTAATTTTGATGGTTGATCACATTAGCTTGACTAGTTTCTTTAAAAAACTCACCCTTAAAGCTCGGAAAGCATTATGGGTTTCTTTCTTAAGTGCATTTTACTTTGATATAAAAAATTTGAAAGGTAAATAAAACTAGGTGGTGGATTCCCTAAGTAGGAGGCTGAACTGTATTTATGAAATTTCATTTATCCAAATAAAATTTGATTTTACAAATTAGATTAAAGATGCAGGCCAAAGAGACCCAAAATATCAATTTTTATGGCAGAAAACAAAGCAAGAAGATAGCACTAAAAAACTATTAGGATATGAAATTAATAAGGATAAGATGTTAATTTATAGGAAAAAAAATGATGTTCCCAACCAACAGGTTATTAAGTAGCTAATTTTAGATGAGTATCACAGAAGCCACTATGTTTCCCACCTTGTTACCAGAAATTAGTTACTACTTTGAGGAAGGATTATTTTTAGCCTTGTATGAAGAGGGAAGTGGTAGAATACCTAGAAAATTCTATAGTTCTAATAGGTAAAATCTATACATCAACATCCAGTAGGTTTACTTTACTCGTTACCCGTTCCTAAATGGAAACCAAAAATTATCACTCTAGATTTTATCACAGGTCTACCCAAGTCAAAAAGGAGGAATGACTCTCTAATAGTGGTGGTAGATAAATTAAGTAAATCAACACATTTTTTCTTGTATAGTCAACATACATGATATAAACTATTCATTTACATGGTATACCTAATGTAATAATATCTGATAGAGATGTGAATTTCACTTTTTCTTTTTGGAAGGCTCTATTTACAGAATTAGGCACTCAATTATAGCTCAGTACTACTTACCATCCATAGAAGGATGGGAGAACTAAATGAGTAAAGTGTTGGAGGATATGTTAAGAATGTATATTATGCAATAACCAACCGGGTGGGAATATTATCTTCACCTTGTGGGATTTTCATACAATAATATTTATCACTCTTCCTTGAGGATGAATCCACTTTAAGTATAGTATTGGTGAAGGTGTAGAAAATCTATTAATTGGAATAGTCGTGAAGATAAACTAATACTAGAACTAGACATGTAAAAGGAAATGGAATACATTGTGAGGAAAGTACAAATGAATTTAAAGGTTTCTCAGGATTGGTAGAAAACATATGCAGATTAAATACAAACCTACAAATAATTTTGGGTGGGATATCATGTGTATGTAAGGGTCAAATTGAAAAAGAGTACTTTGAGGTGGGGAACCTGTTGGAAACTAGCTCTCCAATTTTGTGGCCTTTTTGAAATACTTGCCGAATTGGACTTGTATCTTATCAATTCACTCTATCCAGACACATATGTATACATAACATGTTCCATGTTCCTTTGTTAAAGAAGTGCATATATGATCCTAAACATATTATTAATTAGCAGGATGTACATGTAAATAGTAAAGTGAAATGATTTTATATGTGTTTCTTAATTAATGATTAATAGAAACTAACAATAGTTACAATGGTTGTGGATGTAGGTTGATCTCAATATAGAATTCTTGGTCAAGCCTTTGCATATTCTCAATTGGAGAGAAACAATGTTATGTAAGTGAGCTATCACCTAGGTTAAAGTGTAGTGCAAGAACTTCATCCCAGAAGAGGCTACCTGGGAGGATGATAAGTTCATCCAAGAGACATATCCTAGCTTGCTTTGAGGGTCAAGAAAACATTGAGGATAGTGTTTCTGTCAAGGATGGGGTAGATGTAATATCCCCTAGTAAACTTGTAAATATTATGGTTACTTTTGTTAAGTTTCTTAGCTAACTGTGGGCCCATGTTAGACGCCTAATATGAACTTGTGATGATCATAAATGTTTTTATTTTTTATTTTTCATAAATAAATATTCCACATAGTCAATCCATGTAAATTACAGTGGAAAAACAATTGTTTAAAGAGAGTTTCACATTCCATATAGTTGAAACACAGTTACATGCATATGTGGTTTCCTTCCCAAATTCCTCTCCCTTGAGATAAATTATCTCAGATAGGGAAAGGGGAGCCAAGATGGTGAGAAGGAATATCCCTGAGGCAACCTTATGGACTTGGAAATTGGTTGGAGGGGTCCCAAGTGAGGAAAGAAAAAAGTTGTATTGCTTGACATCCTCAAAGAGGACATTGATGAGGGAAGTAGGATGATGCATGAAAGGGAATTGTTGAGCTTGTTGGCTAGTGAAATTCCCACTAATACCTATATGGTCAGTGAAATATTAGGATTGAACTTGGTGTGGGTTTTTCCAAGAAAGGTTGATATGGATTTGAAACTGGCTAGGGGGAGGGTTCTCGTAGAGAGTATCAATCCTTAATGGATGGGTAGAGAACTCTTTCACCCACTGTGATTTTCATGGAAGGTTAGTTATTTGGAAACATATAAGTGAAATTTTATTTTGAAATGGTTTCCTGGATATATTTATTTTATGTTTTATATGCATTCTTTTGAATCATATTCTCATATTATTATATTATTGTTAAATCAGGTTAGTTCCAAACCCTGACAGACAAATGTCCATGAACTAGGAATAATCCTTAATTTCTATTTACCTAGTCTAGAAGATAATAATAGGTCTTAGAAAATAGTTCCCACTGACCTACAATATTAATAGTAATACCATTCTATAAAATATAGTAAATTATGTGGCTAAATGTAATTTTTTCCATGTTGAGGCTTAAAGAACTTATTTTGATACTACAAATCCAAAAGTGAAGTTGTATATTTTGGTTGAATTGGAACTCAAATTGTTTTTTGTAAACAAAACAGTGGAATGGAAATCTATAAACCCAAATTCCTTAGGGCTACTATAACAATTGATGATTGTATTTAATAACCACAATAAATTATGAAATTAATAACCATTGTAACAAAGCAATGTTGAATATGTTCCATAGGGATTATCTAATTAAATAACATTCATATAACCATTTTAAAATTGACATGTAAGATATCAATAGAGGGTAGAAGGTTGTAACTATAATTAACAAATCAATGGAGAATTTTGTAACCAAGATTACATATAAATATATCAAACCTTGAAACACATATATAATAGTGAAAATAGACATTCCAAAGGAGTTGTTACATCATATGAGTTTTCAAAGGCCGCACGATTGACAACCTGACTATGAATCAATTTATACATCGAAACTCAAGCCAGTATGGTGTTCTAATAATTTTAAAACTAAAACCCTATCCTAAATTGTTGCCTCAGCCTTCTCAGAAACATGGAGTAACATAAAACACAAAGAGGAATTATTAGAACTTGGAGAGAACCATATATCAATGAAGGAGCACATGTGAATCTAAAACCATTATTTGCCAAAGCCATGGGAGAATTTAACCTTGAACTCCAAAACTAAAGACTTGTTAGTAGGGATCCACAACCAAAGAAGTAGTATTAAAAGAAGCAAGGTAGAGGTTAGGATTGATCTGTAAACACTCCTTGAAAAGAAGTTGTGTCCCTTGCAAATTTTCATAAACAAGTGAATGTTATGAATCATAATGTTGGGTCCCTATAATACTAGTGATTACCCCATTACTATGGTAGTTATACCCCTTATTTATATTGTTGTGCCCCTATTACCCACATATTGTTATTTCTGTGCCCCA
>APFE030764871.1:96276-107973 GCA_000404065.3 Pinus taeda
GGTTTTGTCATTTGTATCATCCAAGAATTGTTCATTTATGTACTGTAAAGGAGGTTGCCCCCTCGAAGAGGCTGAATTCTAAGTCGTTGATCTATCTTTTATATCTTTTCTTGAGCTGGTTTCATAACACATAAGCTAATTGGGAATACAGATCTAAATAGGGAAACCACTAAAATGAATTCACAAAAAAACATACCAGTCGAGCTCGAAATATACCTAATCGCTTGAAGGAGGGGGTAAGGGTTTATTTCCCTTATAAAAAGTTCTTCAAGATATAAATATTGAGAGTTTCATGCCATACATATTTGGAGGAAGCCAACCTACAAAAAATAACCATCATTCTCAAAACAATATATATACACAATTCAAAACTGGAAGAAAAACAAAGAAAGAAGGGGACTATGAAGAGAAGCTCTAGTTAAATTACCTAGCAATGACTAAACTCCAAGAACCATGAAAAATCCAGTAGCAAAGAAATTATGGTTGTAAAGATCACTCTAACAAGTTGAGAGTTTCAAATGAGATGGTGAGGTAGCATGGAGGATGTGTTGGTTATTCCCATAATTGTCGTGCCTCATTCTCACTGTCGAACACAACCCTATGCATATGCACCATTGTTTCCTTCGGGGCTTAGACCCAGGTTCGGATTTAGGTTGCAATAACCAAAAAAAAAACCTATATTACCATCCCTTTTGAGAATGACCTTCCAGGGCAGATCGCAGTCTCACCTGAGGTAATATGGGGGGATGCTAGAACCAAGTTTCTACACCCAAAGGGCTATGAGTGTGGATGTAGGGTTTCTCCTGATCTATAGCTCAATCTGACCTTCGCAAACCAATAACTTGTATAAACACAGTCCTAAACAACTTCCTTACTTAAAAAATAATATGCTCTTAACTACTTCAACATGCCTTATTCAATGTAAGAAACACATTCAAGTATTTGCAATGCAATTCTAGGTAAGATAAGCTATAGCGAAATAGAAACATACATAAATACATAAATTGTAAAGTAGATAGAAGAACACAAATATGCCTCAAAATTTTATTTTACTACTTTAGTTCTTCAATAATACATTCTTCTAACCATGCGCACACAGCTGCAGGGGCCTGTGCACACAGTTGCAGACTTACCAAGGTCTCTATGCACACAACAACAAGAGCCTTCCCCTTCACCCAAATACAAAATATTATAGATTCTAAAGACAAGTATCACTTCATAACATACTCTATTCTATTTCCTTAGACAATCTAAGACATCCTTTTATATACTTTTTTCCTATTACAATATCTTGGTCTGAAAACCATGGACAGAGCTCAAAACAATACAAAAATTAAGGGGCTTTGACATTCCTACAACCCCTTGACTCCTAATGACCTACCTGTTGAGCTCTCCGCTCCTTAAAATGATGAGGCTTTTACAAAACTTAGTTAAGATTTGACCTAGGGGACCTCGTCCCAACGGGCCCCCAACACAAATATGTGACTCATCCTCATGTCACTCCACTGGTATGCTCTGTATCTTTGCTTTCAGGTTGTTAAACGAAGAATTCACTGGGTGAAGTGCCTCCATGCATTGTGTTGCTTCTTGTTGAACTTCTTCGACCAGCTTTTCTGTAGTTAGTCCTTTTGCTAAGATGATTGTTTGTTGCATCTGCTGCATACTTTTGAGTGTGCCTTCCATAGTGTGTGAGAGCTAATGGCATATCCCCTAGACTTATTGATCAACCCGAAGGCATTCTTCATATGGTCTCAAGTGACTTCCCCACAAAATCATATGCAGGGTTCACGCCTTGATAGGGCAACATTGTGATTCTCTGTATCACTATGTCATCAATCAGGATGGGCTCTCCCAGCCATAGGCACACATCATGGACTAGTGCGAACAACTCGAACACACAAATAGTGTTGATGTTGCTGAATATCGGCCACCCATTTCATTGGTTCCACTCTTGTGAGGCCCACCTCCTCATAGTACACCATCTTCAGACAGTTGTTGGGTTCTAGCTGCAGAAATTTCTCATGATCGCTCAAATCCAAATCTTCCATGTGGAGCTGGGTACACTTGCCAATAATTCACCTTCAATAGGTACTTCCTCCGGCAGCAACAATGTGAATATCTTAAATTTGATAGAGTTTGGATATTTAGCCAATTTGGAGGTTGGCTTCCGTGGTAGCATATACAGTGGAAACCTAGATATTGGTACCACTGCTTCTAAACTTATATCCTCAAGCCCTTCATTTAGCTCTTATTCGTCCAAGTCTTGTGACTTCATTGGGTGTTTATGTTTGTCCATTTTCTCATTCATTCTCATTTCTGTAGGGATTTTTTGTGGCGACTCTCCCACTGGCACCTTTTCTAGATTCTTCTTCTTTTTATCTCTTGTCGTGGAGGTAGTAGGCTTTGGCCTCGACAACCTGGGTGTTATAGTGTGGATTGGTGGTGTTGCAGTCATGATGTTCCCTACTCCACGTTTCAAACATTCTTGCTTAACTTCCTCCCAGCTTAGGTAACCAAATATGCAGCAACGCACTCAGCTCGTTAAGCGCAAAAACACACAGTGAACTCTCAATAAGAAAAGTTTCCAAATGTGGAGTAGGGTGCAATATAACCCATTTCAAATTTAAATTGTTTGTTCCCCCTTGGATCTTCCTCACAAATGCAAATTTGGCAACATATTTTCCCAGATTTGTGCCTTAAATGCATTTCCCCCGCTCCTTTTATCGGAAAATTCCCTGTCAAAACAACTATAGCACTAATAACAGTCACATTCTAGACAGGTTGTGCCAAACCCAACAACGAAACTGTTTGTTGACTTCAGGGCTTAGACCCAGGTTTGTAGTTTCGCTATGTGAACCAACAATACCCTATATTACTGGCCCTTTTAGCAATGACCTGCGTAGGGCCCATCGCAATGTCACCCGAGGTAATATGAGGGGATGATAGAACTATGCTTCTGCATTCATAGGGATGTGAGTGTGATTGTAAGGTTTCTCCTGATCTAGGGCACAATCTGACCTTCGCAAACCAGTGACTTATATAAACACAGTAGTAAACAGTTTCCTTACTTAACAAATCTATAAGTTGCGCTTAACTACTTCAACATGCCTTATTCAATGTTAAAAACACATTCAGGTATTTGCGATGCAATTACAAGTAAGATAAGCTATAGTGAAACATTACATAAGCTATAAAGTAGATAGTAGAACAAAAATATGCTTCAAAATTATCTTTTATTACTTTAGTTCTTCAATAAAATAGTCTTCTTCCCCTTCACACTTAGTTGTAGGGGCATGCACACACAGCTACAAACTTACCAAGGTCTCCATGCACACAACAACAGGAGCCTTCCCCTTCACCCAAATACAAAATATTATAGATTCTAAAGACAAGTATCACTTCATAACATACTTTATTCTATTTCCTTAGACAAGCTAAGAAATCCCTTTATATATTGTTTTTCTATTACAATACCATGGTCCGCAAACCATGGGCAGAGCTCAAAACAATACAAAAATTAAGGGGCGTTGACCTTCCTACAACCCCTTGAATCATAATGACCTACGTGTTGTGTGCTCATCTCCTTAAAATGCGGCGGATTTTACAAAACTTAGTCAAAATTGGACCTAGGAGACCCCATCCCAACTAGCCCCCAACATAAAGATGTGACTTATCCCCAATTCACTCTGCTAGTATGCTTTGTATATTTTCTTTTAGGCTATTGAATCAAGACTTCACTGGGTGAAGCGCCTCCATGCATTGTGTTGTTGCATGTCAAACTTCTTCGACCAAATTTTCCGTAGTTGGTCCTTCTATTACTAAGTTGATGGCCCACTGCATTCGCTGCATAATTTTGAGTGTGCCTTCCATGGTCTATGAGATATGATGGAATATCCCCTAGAATTCTTGATCAAACCGAAGTCATTCTTCATCTGGTTTGCCAACATTTTCTCAAGTGACTGGTGATTCTCTGTATCAACATGTCATCAATCGAGATGGGCTCTCCCAGCCATATGCACCCACCATGGACCAGTGCCAACAACTGGCACACACAAATAGTGTTGATTTTGATTCGGCCAAAGTGTGGAACGTACAACATATTCAACAATCTTGTGCATTGAATATCGACCACACATTTCATTGGTTCCACTCTTGTGATGCCCCCTCCTAATAGTACACCGTCTCCAGATACTTGTTGGGTTCCAGCAGTGGAAATTTCTCACAGTCATTCAAACCCCAATATTCCATGCAGAGCTAGGATACCCTTTCCAACAATTCACCTTCAATAGGCACTTCCTCCAGCAACAACGGTGTGAATATCTTAAATTTGATAGAATCTAGATCTTTATACATTTTATAGGTTGGCTTCCGCGATTTCATGTACAGTGGCAGCTGAGAAATGGATTCCACTGCTTCTGCACTAATATCCTTAAGCCCTTTGTTTAATTCTTCTTTGTCCAAGTCCTGCGGCTCCATTAGATGTTTAAGCTTGTCCATTTTCTCTTCCATTCTCAGTTATGCTGGGATTTTTTGTGGCGAGTGTCTTACTGGTGCCTTTTTTGTTTTCTTCTGCTTTTTATATCCTACCATAAAGGTAGTAAGCTTTGGCCTCAGCGACTTGGGTGCTATAGTGTGGATTGGTAGTGTTGCATTCATGATGTTCCCTACTCCTCGTTTCAAAAATTATTTCTTAACTTCCTCCCAACTCAGGTAGCCAGACATGTAGCAACGCACTCGGCTCGTTAAGTTCAAAAACACATGGCGAACTCTCAAGAAGAAAAGTGTCCAAATGGGGAGCAAGGTGCAATATTTATAACCCATTTCAAATTTAAAATGTCTTTTCCCCCTTGGATCTTCCTCACAAATGTGAATCTGGCAGAAAATTTTCCCATTACGCCTTAAAAGCATTTCCCCGGCTCCTTTTAACGGAAAATTTCCTGTCAAATCTATTGTAGCACTAGCAACAATCATATTCTAGACAAGTTGCACTAGACCGAGCAACGGAACCATTTGTTGGCTTCAGGGCTTAGACCTAGGTTCATATTTTGGTTGCGCTAACAAACAAAACCCTATAGTACCGGCGCTTTTGTAACAACTTGCGTAGGGTAGATCTCAGTCTCACCTGAGGTAATATGGGGGGATGCTAGAATACGGTTTCTGCACCCAGAGGGTTATGAGTGTGGTTGTAAGGCTTCTCCTAATCTAGGGCTCAATTCTACCTTCGTGAACTAGTAACTTGTATAAACGCAGTCGCAAATAGTTTCCTTACTTAACAAATCTATAAGTTGTGCTTAACTACTTCTGCATGCCTTATTCAATGTAAGAAACACATTCAGGTCTTCATGATGCAATTACAGGTAAGATAAGCTATAGCTAAATAGAAACATACATAAATACATAAACTATAAAGTAGATAACATAACACAAATATGCTTCAAAATTCTCTTTTAATACTTCAGTTCTTCAATAATACAGTCTTTTGACCCTGCGCACTTAGCTGCAAGGGCCTACGCACACAACTGTAGACTTATCAAGACCTCCGCGCACATAGCAACAAGAGCCTTCCCCTTCGCCCAAATACAGAAGATTACAGATTCTAAAGAGAAGTATCACTTCATAACATACTCTATTATATTTCCTTAGACAAGCTAAGACATCCCTTTATATACTTTTTTCCTATTACAGTACCATGGTCTGCAAACCATGGGCGGAGCTCAAAACAATACAAAAATCAAGGGGCTTTGACCTTCCTACAACCCATTGACTCCTAATAACCTACACACTACATTCTCATTCCTTGAAATGTGGAATCTTTACAAAATTTAGTCAATATTGGACCTAGGGTACCTCGTCCCAACAACCATAAATATGGAATGACACTAACCCCAAGGTGGAACCAAACCCAAGAGGAATTAACTTAGCATAATTGTATCAGTTTTAGAGTATTCAAAGGAAGGTGTATTGAAGACCTTATAAAAACTTGTTCAATATGGGTTATCAAACCTTGGAAACATCATTGGAAACGCAAATAACATTCCACATGAAAAATATTAATCCACCATGTTGAAAGGCTCTTGAAGCGAGTTATTCTAATGTTAAACATTACCAAACATATAAACATTTCAACTATAACCTCATGCACAAGGGAGTGCCTTCATGAAATTTTATATGAGTATTTAAACACATTTTCCATCATATACATATAAAACCCCAATTTAAATTGAGACTAGCATAAGACAATACAATCGTGAGCTTCTGGAAAAGAATGACAATATTAAATTATCATAAGCCAAATAGAAACTATGAGGATATTTGTAAACTGTAATTAAGATAATGAATAATTTATTCTAAATGTTATTTCCTCCTCTATTAGTGTTAGTTCAATCAAGGTAAAAGAAAAGAAAAAAAATTAAAGTGTATGTCACAATTATAACCAATGTGTTGATGAACAAGCTAATAAGGGAGAAAATCAAGAGTAAGGGATAATAGTTCATGATCAAGGAGACCCACATATATTTCATATCCCATTAACATTGAATTAATCATTAAAAGGAGCATCGTGTCTCAACTAAACTATCTCGAGAGTCTAATTAGAATGGAATCAAGGCATGTTAGGCCACTTAATGACAACGTTAATCCCATGATATTAAAGACGCTTGATGGGCAACAATCTGGAAAATGTGATTGCAATGGAAGAATAACCAACTGGGAGAGCGAGGTAATTTTTATCATGTTAAAGGATAGGTGGAGCATCACCTCAAGTGTACTTATACTCTGCATCAAGGAAATGCAGGATGGTACTCCACTAGCTCTGGAGAAAATCTTCTTGTATGAATTTGGTAGTACGGCGAAGGCTTTAGTGATAGAAAGTCATCTTATGAGAGACAAGGGATGGGAAAATGGAATTGAATGTGAAGAGACTGGCGTTGTAGCAATAAGAGATCGTTTTAAGAAATATAAGAGATGTTTCATGGTAATGGAACTATTGTTGGTTTGTGTTAGAGCTCGAGCATCCTACAGCATGGCCAACTCACGTGGGGATGGTCATGGAGAAGATGTTAAAGTCTAGAAATTGGTGACAATTATGATAGGATTCCTGGCCCTTGTTGCTAAGATATGTGACGAGGTCACATTTGACGCTCTTTCCCATTTCGTTCTGATAAAAAGGAAGTTGGAGTAGTTGCGTGAAGACATTGAGTGACTCCAAGTGACAATGGATAATTTGGATACCAAGGTGGACAATCTGACTTTAAAATTGGACAGTATTGAGTTTTTTGGTGTACTAAAATGATTATTAAAAGCAACCTTAATACCTACATTAGTTATCAAAACAGGGAAAGTCCGTTTATTTCAAGAGTGTTCAACATTTTCTATGCAAGTGAATTCGGAGGCTAATTCATAATGAAATGATTGAGAATCATTGCAATGATTAATATCTAATTCTCAAATTTCAATCCAAAACAATTCTGAAAGAAATCTTTAAAGAATTTTCAAATCTAATTTAATCTATTATGAAAAGAACTGAATCGGAATGCAAGTAAAAGGAATTCATCTTAGCAAATCTAACTGGTATAGAAAATAATTTGTTTAGCATGAAGGAAAGCTACAACAAATGAACAACAAGTAACTATTCAAACATCTCCCGGAAAGCAGTCAACTGTAAGCTTAAGATTTTTTATAACACTAATTCAAAATGAATAGCAATCAAATACTTAAACTAACTTGATTGATTCGGTAAATATTAACATGCAGATATAAACATGGCAAGATCTACAATCAAATTTGAACGGCAAAAGAAAATCGTAATAATCAACACTCACAGAAATCGGAATAATTCTAATTTCATATACTAACAATAATATAAAATTATAAGAATAAGCATAAATGAATATGACACAATTAAAGCAGTAAATCTCCTATCGACCGAGCCCAAAGTCTCCAGAAGTCAAAACTGAAAGACACTCAAAATGCATTTATAGGTAAAACACAGTGTTCTTCATTAAACTTGATAATAGAGTTACAACATCATAGTAATGAAAGTACCCTATGTCCAAAAACGAATAGTTACAAGTTACAGCATCACAGTAATGAAAGTACCCTACGTCCAAAAACGAATAGTTACAATCTTGAAATTTCTAACTAGTTGTTCATTTCATTGGGTGGCTTTACATAACCTTGGAAATATAAATGGATAAAAGTGAATCCTTAGGATCAGGAGATATTGAGGATTTTGCAACCAACAATCTGATTTCATCACAAGATAGAATTGATTCTCCCAGTCTTCCACTATCCTTCGTAATCGATACGTTATCCTTTTCCTTTCTTGGTCGTTGTTGTTCTGTGGTTTGAACAGCAACCATTCAATTCATGTTCCTGCATATAAAGATAGTGAAAGTTATTTTTTCATGCCCAGATTTACCCAATTTGTTAATGATTGATTTTATCCAGCATCAGCAATTGTTTCTTCTATATTTATTCCTAAAATGAAGATAAAGACATAAAGACAAATGATTAATTTAAGCTATTATGAGGATAAAACATACCTTTTCCACAACCCAACATACTCCCCTTCTTACCTTTTTGCATGTCCTCATGCAATAATATTATGGAGGTGCAGTTCTGTTAAGGAATAAGCAGGATAAACTTCTTCCTTATATAGCCTAAAACCGTTTTTCTGTTTAAGTACTGCAAAAGCCTGGTTTACCCTGTAATCTGGCAAATTATAATCACTATAATACCCATTAGGAGGGTATCAGGTAGTCGGACATCTGTAATGGCACCCTATCCAATCAAGGCCCATGCTTAGGACCATATTGTTGTATTTGTGTAGGAAAGTAGAGGTAGCTTTGAAATTTCTATACCCAAATGGCTCCCTATTCCTAACATTGTTAGAGGAAGCTTCCCATCTTTGTCTTGTTGCTGACAAAGCTTCCTCCTTAATTTCCTGAAATTATTTCTTTCCTACCTATATGATATATGTATGGAGTGGTCCTAATTGATCCACGACTCATCTTCGCTTCATGAACTATTTATGTTGGACAGAAAGATGTAGGGGTTCCGTGGGTTCTCCCCTGACCCATAAGTTTACACCGTATTCCCTTTTTTGAAAAGTGTTATAGGTTTTATCCCATTTAATCTGATTGGTGGCAAAAGAAAGAAAAGCTTGAAATTGAATACCCCTAATGAAGGGAACAGGATTACTATCTAGTTCATCCTCCAAGAAAAAATTGTGCATGTATAAGTCAGATAAAATGTGTTGTACCTATTCATTTTGTTCCTTGAAACATTTGACAAAGTCTAGAGTGGTCTTGGATTTCACTGACTTATCAGCCTTGATAGCTTTAACTTTCAGTAAGAGGTATATTTCTAACAAGAATAGTGCATAATTGGTGGCAGGTGATCGACAAGACAAAGCATCAGAGTAGAGAGAACAAATAGTTTCAATTTTCTGCTTAGCCTTCTGCAACTTGGCTTGTGCTTTTTCTACTTTCTTTTGTCATCTTTGAAATTCGTGAAAGTCTCATCTTCTATTACAGTAAGTGCCTCGAATTTCTTCCACAATTCTTGGTGTACTTGTAACGGCACTACTTCTTCCTTATGTCGAGCCAACTCCTACTATGTCTTGGCTAGTTCATTTTGCAATTTTATGATAACATCTTCCCTTACCAGAGGAATGTAGTGAGGTGTTTCCTCTATCTAAGTTTCATCATCCTATGTTATCATTGAATCAGTTTGAACAGCGGCCTCAGTACTTCTCGGGACATACAACAATTTTCTTGGGCATTTCCTTCAAAATCAGTTTGAACAGCAACTGCAACTATTCCTTGGGGCATACAGCAGTCTTCTTGAGTTTTCTCACCAGAATTGGTTTGGACAGCAACATCTGTAGTGGGACGGTCCATTTCGGTTTCCATTGATAAACGCAAGGACCTTCAGTCTAAATCTCATTATTCTTCAAAGGACATTACTATGTTTGGGTTCCTTTTGAGAAAACACAAGGACTCTCAGTATAGGCTTCAATATCCTCCAAAGAACAATGTTTTGTTTGGGTCCCTATAGTTTCCAATTCCACCTTCAATTTCTGGACCCTAACTACTTCCTATAATCATTCTCTCAGTTGCTTAATTGTTTTCTTCTACTTTGTGTACTTCTTAAGAAGCTTCCTCAATCTATCCTTATATGTTTTCTTCATCGTGGGTTTTTTTATCGGCAGTGACACAGCTGTGTTTATTTCAGGTTCAGGTGGAGTTGTGCCAATATCATGATAAGGTTCCAATGGAATAGTGTCTCTTGATGGTTTCTCGTCTTCCATGTCTTCTTCTTCACGGACTTCTCTCTCAGGGGACTCTAACGAAATAGTAGCTCCTAAGTGATTATCATTTTCAGGGTCTTCTTCTATATGGGCCTTGTCCCCTGGGGACTTCATTAAGACAGTATCCCCTGGTTGATTTTCATCCTCTAGGGTTTCTTTTATAGGGTTTTCCTTTTCTAGGGGTTCCAATGGAATAATAACCTCTATTTAGTTTCCATCCCTGAGGGTTTCCTCTACATGGACCTCTTTCTCAAGGGGCTCATTCATAGAGGGAACTAGTTGCCTTTGACCCTCCAAATTATCAGCAAATGAAAATGTTTCAGCATGGCCGAAATTACCGTCAGAGGGACATTGGTTAAGGGCATGATTTTTCCCTTCAGAGTTTCCATATGGCTACCTTTCCTCACATAATTTCCCCATATTCTCCAATACTTGAGCCACTTCTTCCTCATGTTCCATGCAAAAAGTCATCTTGTGGACTCGAAGAGGGCATGTGAGACAGCACTACTTCTTCTATTGGAATTGGGGTGTGTTGCTGCAATTTTATCGTCATAGAGCACCTACGCTTGACTGGGCCCAAGGCCAAAGAAGGATTCCTTCTTTTTCTTGTCATTTTCGAACCTATTACTCTTACTCCCTATTGTTCAGTCTCTGGTTTTTTGTCTGGTGGGGTCAAAGCAGGATTTATAAGGTTATCCTAGGTTAATTCTTGTTGGGTCAGTCCATGAATGATGATTAATTTGATCAGACCATGATGGTTGATGAAAAAATGTGGGTCCTTAGCCTTCCTGGCCTGACTAGCAACATAATGCAATAAAGAATTTAAATAAAATGGCAAATTGACTGTAATTTTATGCATTAGAATAGCTAACAGTTTGAGTTGTCAAGGTTTTACAACATCCTGATGTCCGTCACAAGTGATATACGTCTAAACAATGGTCATCAATTCCTGACATGGCTACCTTAAAGCTATGGGGCAAATCCCTTTGCCTTTGCATACCAATTGTTCATCTAGGTCTTGGAATACTGCAACTGCGACCTACAGAAGAACATGCTTATCCATCTATCTCGTGCCTTCTTATGGAAGTCCAGAGACTTCAGGTATAACTACTTCAGAAACTGGTATGTTTCTGCCTTTCACCATCGTGCATCCATTCTGTAGAATCTGCAAAAATTCATGTATTATTTCCTAATGGAATCCCTGTAATTTGGTCAGGTATTGAAGCCAGTCGGCACGCTCAAGAATTTCACGATCCTGTTCTGATACTCAGAGTACTGTAGTGTAAGAATTTACAGGGTAAGTTCCTCAGACAAAACACCAAAAGGACACCGCTCACAAACAGATCACAGATCAATACACCAGTATTTTGACGTGGTTAAAACCC
>APFE030764871.1:109499-127047 GCA_000404065.3 Pinus taeda
GATTGTAAGTTACAAAATGTACAATGGTAAAGAAACACACTTTACCTAACTCTATACCTAACTCTATACTAGACCAAGTTGAACTTAACTATTCCTATGTGTCAGAATATCCTAACATGTAGGTTCACTGCGGATAGTTTTTCCTTCCATGGTTGATGTTTCTCAGTAATTGGTTCACTTCCAATAATCTACTCACAATTTCACAGTTTGGAACAGCACCATAAACCATATACAAAACGTTAAAGTTAATAACAGAGTAGTGATGTTGTTTTAGAATTAATATTAAAGGAAATTGTGTTGTTTGTCTCATCAGCAGTTTTGGCACAGCTTCATAATTAATTCGCATAGTATCCATAATGCTTACCTTCCCCCCTCCAATCAAAAAACAATTTAATAGTTATTACACACGTGCATTCCTAATGCAGTCCTTTCCCCCTCCAATTAGAAAGCAGTTTAATAATAATTACACATGCCATCCATAACACATATCATCTCCCCTCCAATCAAAAAGGGCGTCCACGTGCACAAGGAATGGGAAAAAGGGAAAGGGTGTCAGGAAGTCATAAATGTAGTTGAACAACAATCAAATCGGCGTAAATACAACAAAAACAGTCAAAGCAGTACAGGTCAAAAGATTTGAAATGACCGTAAAAGGAATAAAACAGAGATTAGATCATTATGTGAAGAGATATTTACCTTAGGTGGAAAAGGTGATGATGCATGACCGGTGATATAATGATATAATGCATATAAGGATATAGTTTACCATGCATGTTGGTTAATTTAGTTATAAATGTTATTCAAATGGTAAATTCACCTTTAGAAATGGATCAATAGGGGATAATAGGATAAGGAATATTTGGAAATGTAACATAGCACTTCAATACCATAAGCAGATCCACTACTGCCAGCAGGCATTCATAGCCTCGATAGACTTTCTTTTTAACCCAAAAATGAGCCAGAGTCCTCCTTTCAATATTTAGATGATTTTCCTTTTGCTTGCTATAAAGAGACCACTACGCTAGCATGGTAACCAGATAATCATACTGTCATTCACCAGGATATAACAAAGTGATCAAGTCGGCTCGTGATGAGACCTCATGTCCTTCTAACAATTTTAACTATCAAGAAGGTCATTACCCTGGTGTGGCAACCATAATGAAATGTCACTTGTTACACCCTTATGATCATGGTAGGTTGGCTCGTGATGAGACCCCCTATCCTCCTTAAGAAGATGTGTGTTGCATTTTTGCATTTTTATATTTTTATTGTAAAGGGAGGGAGGCTCATTTACTCCTTACGAGTCAAGGATGGCTTGAGAAGTAAAAAAAATGCCAATGAAAGTTATGCTTTTATCCCTATATCTCTATACCAAAGGGAATTATCATTGAAAGTGTGAAAGATAAACTAGCATGGTATTAAGATAGTAAATCATTTTATGATGTGTCCAAAGAGAAGATATTCATCCAGTCATTATGTTGTAACATTATCATAAGTTAGCATATTAGTCAAATAATTTTAAAAAAATGTTAAGATAGGATATGCAAGCAAAAGAATGAAAAGTTAAAATGTTAGGAGAATTTGATGTTTTATAGGCATCCATATCAACAAAATGTTAGGATTTAGTTGCCCTAAATAAAGAAGGCAAAGGAAAATAAAATTTTAGGGAAGTAAAAGAAAAGGAAAGCTTCATTTTATGTTTTTAAAAATGCACAAGTTGCTAGTCTTAATGCGTCATAATCAAACATCCATTGTGTTTTCATGTGCAGAAGAAATTGAAAGAAGAGTGAAGGTTACTCTAAGGTTATATGCTTACTTTGGATATTAACACTATCCTAAGTTTTAGAAAACCATAACCTAAGTATTAATCCCATGTCGCCCCTCCACCAATCCATTCCCTTCATATCATTTCCCTGATGTTCATAACCCCCTTATATTCCATATTTCCTGACATCACATTAATTTCGATTCCCAACCCCACCAATCCATCCCGTCACATCATGTTAATCCTCCGCCATATCACTCTTCATCTCCTCCTATCGCCTTTCATCTGACGGCCCTCATGCCATTTCAGCCCCCCTTCGCCATTCGAGCTTTACCGTCAGGGGGTATCCGAAATGGACGGTATACCAAACCGCACCCGCCCCTACGTGGCAACTCCACATCATTTCGAAACCCCCATGAGGAAAACCACAAACCGTTCACACCCCCTCCAAAAAGCTAAATTCCTCATTCCTGATACCTCTTACCTAATCGTTGCACATCCGCCATTTCTTTGCTGCCACCTCATATGTTTGTTCACCCCATTAAATCATATCCATTCCCTCCATATCAATTTGTTAAGCATTTAATTTGCTTATCCGTTAACTCAACAGACCCGCACCACCAATGGAAAAACGAAACTCATATATAAACCTTCTTCTTGTTTGTTTACAAGTTACAGAATTCTTGTTTTATCACTACCATTGTTTTGATTACAGGTTGCTCGCCAGATCCAAACACTGTCAATTGCCAGCGACACTACCTTCCTAATCATTGTCGAATTATTCCTTTTGACTCTGGCCCTAAAAATTTTTGTCTGTTCATGAATTGTTTCCTCTCCCAATCAAGTTTTCACTATCAGCCTTAGCCATCATGCCTCCCAAGGATAAAGGACCAGAGGAAATTCTTAATCTTCTGATTTATCCTCCTATATATCTTCATCATATCCCTATCGCTAATAGAGACTAAAGGATCCACGAAACACTCTGTGAGCTCGACCTCTTCAAGATGTATTGATGGCTTGAAGATAAACACATTGATAAATCAGATGATATCCAGTTGTGGGAGTCAAACCTACCGCATTACATCTTTCTTTGTACCTAAGGCACTCTAGATTTCATTAGAAATTTCCATGCCTCATATATGCCAAGCCAAAAGGCCATACTCAATCCTAATGGACAAATTCTATTCAGCATAACCCCTCAAGCTATTGATCAAATGATGCAAGCCCCCACAGTCAACAATGCTACCCCATTTTCTTATGAAGCTCTAGTTGAAATATCCTAGAAATTAGACTTTGCTAAGAGAGCCCAAACTCTTGAATTATTCTTATCACAAGATTTTGCATTACCAAAGAAAAATACTCCTTATCCCTCATCCAAATTCCTTGAGAGAGCCAAGCATATAATCACTATCATTTCCTACCTCCTTGGCTACTATTCTGACCAAATGGTAGATGAGCCCATTATAGTATTTTTATCCATCTTTTCTAATGATGCTAAGCCCTCAATTGTGTTCAATTTCAGCCATTTCCTTGCAGAGTCTATCCATCAGCAGTAGGTCCAGTTTCCTACAGAGGAGGTATTCAAATATGCCTTTGTTTTAGCCTACTTGTTCCTATATTTTCAGGGGGGAAACTTGAACTTGTCATTGCAAAAACTGGATGAGAAAGGAAACCAGCAATCAGTCATTTTCTGGACCACTATGGTCATGAAAGAACAGAAAGAATATACTTACAAACAATTTACTGAGATGTTTGTTCATCCAATCATAAGACTCCTAAGCAGCAGAACTAAACCAAGGACTAGTGAAGAAATCAAAAAGGTCTTGCAGCTGTCAAAACATGTACAAACAGGAGACTGGTACTTATATGAGAATTAAATAGAGATAAGGATTTTTTGATGTGGGATGCCACCATATAAGCTGCCAAAATTCCTCCCAATGAGGATTTTTTTCCTTAGAATATATTGGGAAAATGATCAAAAAGGATGAAGTCCATTTTGTTGCTGCCAAGAAAACTTCTCAGTTAAAGATAAAAAAGCAGGTTGGCCCATTCATTTGCAACAGCAAGGCAGTAGGTCAAGAGGTTGACAAACTACTCAGGGAAATGTAGTTTAATATTAGTTTTACCTGATCCTATGATCCATTAGGGATAATTTCTAGATTAAGAGTAGAAACCAAGTCTACTCCTTATTTTCACACACCTAGACTAGAGATAGAAAAATATAAGAATCAGCTAGAGTAGGTTGAAAACACATTACAAGAGGCAAAAGAATAGCAGGTCTCCTCATCAACATTGCAGACTCCTACAATGCAAGAAAAAACAGCCAAGAGGAGTAGAGAGGAAGAGTCTCCTTTAGGGACTAATATCTTTAGTGAGGAATTTAAAATCATGTACATAAAGAAGGCTAAGCTTAGTTCCAGACTAAGTCTTAGAAAAGAGTCAGAGCAGCAAACTTTCATCACCACTGATGAGCCTCTTGTATCTTCATTAGTAGGTGATCAATCTACACAATTTCCTACCACCTCCATGACCTTAGAATAGCAGCAGTAGATTATGCACATAGGTACATCTACTTCAAGAGAGCTAGAGAAGAGCATTATGGATATCTTCAAGGAAATAAAGGTCAGAAATGAATTCTTGAAGATAAACACAGACAACCAATTTTGGAAACAAACCTATGGTGCCCAAAGTAGGTTACTCTCAGCCTTTGACTTAGAGAAGGGGAAAATGCAGATGGAATTCCTTCAGGCACAAGCTCTTTAGCCCAAAGGAGCATCAGATTATAAGAATACATCTTTGGAGTTTGATATCAAGGATATACATCCCATTGACCAAATGGAGATGCATAAACAGACTAGAAAAATGATCTTCTCTGCGGTAACTAGCACAGTTATGACCTTGTCCAAGTTGCAGGTCACACTAGCAAATGTTCAGTCACAGCTAAAGATGGAGAAATTTTTGTCTCTTGCCAAATATACCAAGATTAAAACCTTGGAATATTTGGTAATTAAACTTGGTTATGATCTTGCAAACATCAATGTTACAGAAGAGCTAATCAAAGAGAAGAATTTGGACATAGAAGCACTAAGGAAATAGTTGAAACTCCCTGCTACTAAAGATCCTCTAGCAAAGGATATTGTAGAAATAGAGACTGAAAAGGTAGACATGATGAAACTCATCATAGAACAGACTGCTCAGCTAAAACAGATGGAGACAGAGATGGAGAAATTAATCAAGGAAAAGAAGAAGGCTGCTAAACAGACTCCTCCTTTAGAAGCACTTCCTATCACAGTCATTCTAACTGTAATATCAGCTACCACCAATATAGGAGAGGTTGCATACCAGTTGGCTAGTGAAATTTAAAATATTTCCCTGCAGACTGAAGATATTAATAAATTGCAAGATCAAGTAAAACTATTAGAGGACCATCAAAAGAAGTGTGACATTTTTCATGCAGTAGAGATTCAGAGAGCTCAGAATCAATTTGAGGAATGGAATAAGTCACCCACTGAGTATTACATTGGCTACACTCTTGGTAGTGTCAAAGAAATTACCTGGAACAACATCATAGAGGAGATTGATGAAATCTGGCCATGTATCCAGATCATTTTTTAGCAAAAGGAGTTGATGGAAAAGGCAAACCAGACAATTGTCGATATAAATTCTCAACTAGGAGAGATGCCTTCTACAGTCGACAGCATAATAAGGTTTCTCAATTCTAAGAATAGGTATGAACTGGATGATCTAGGAGTGGATGACAGGACTGAAACCATTCTGGAGGTAAAGAAAGTCCTGACTAAAAATAACTTGGTAGTACAGTTAGCTGAGAAGTGTCACACTCTAGACATTGCAGTTAATAGATTTTTCACAAGAATTGATGCCTTAAACAAGAAGGGTCTGCCTTCACTATTTTTCATCAATGATAAGCTAATGACCAGGGAGGATTACTTAAAGAAGCTATAGGACATTACCAAGGACACATCCAATTCCTTCAACATCAAAGGTTCCATGACAGGTAGGGAATTCTATAAGGCCGTCAATAACATATGTTTTATTCAGAATGAGAGAGAACATATTTTTACTGTGAACCCAAATTTTGCCAAGTATATTGAGGTAGATGAGATCTACCGTAGAGCAGCTAAAATATCAATTCCAAATGAAGAATGGTAGGAAATGTTCTGTGAATATCAAGATTAAAGGACAGATCAGCTTGACCAGTGCAGCACCAGAATAGTGGCCACTCAGCAACAGTTTTCCATCAAAACAGGGCCAGATGCTTAGATTCATTCTTTTGAACCAAATTGCTTCTCTTTCTATTAAACTTTAAGTAATAATAGCATGCCTCATCACTTAGGCATTGATTGTAATATTTTGTATTTTGTTTAAATACTTCATTTTGTCGAAGTATTCAGGGTTGCACCCTTGAGCTAGTTACCAAACAGGTTTGTGCTAAGTTGGAGAATTTTTTATCGAATAAAAGATTCTGGATTTACTTCGTATGGCTTGTCTCTCTTTGAGTTATTTTCTTATTTTTTTCATTAAGTATTCCTCATATAATTTATTTCATTTACAATCATCTGATTGAAAATTTAACTGAATTTCAGTTTCATTTTGAATTCGTTGTGAAGTTGTAGTTTAATTAAGAGATTAATTTACAGGATTGTTTGTTCTTGTAAATTCCACATTGGATTTAAATTGCACAGGATTTCTGAAATGACTTGATTATAGTTTGTTAATTAGGAAAACACAATTTTCTCAATTTTTTTGCTTGTAAATGGTGAAATACTCTATCTGAATATTAAATCATTTATATTTCTTTGTATTCTTGTTATCCATCACATTAAAAATCAAAATAGCCATATGTATTTAAAGAATAGCCTTTTGTTTTATTAAATATCTTTCTAAATTTAAAGCACCTGTTAAAAAGCAGTTCACTAGTCATCCAACCATTAAAATCAAACAAAATATTTTATATGCTTTAGCATAGCCAATTGACCTTAGGTTATCTCAAAGGACAACATCAGATTGGCGTTGTTGCCGGGAGTGAAGTACTGAAAGTTAAATTTTCCCTGGGGAAACGATTTTCCCTTTCCTTTAAGGTGAATAAAGGATAAGGTCATCGATCAAAATATTTCACCTGGTGATTCCACCAGTCAAAGATGGCTCCCTATAAGCATACAAGATCACGTTCTGATTCTGAGATTGTTAGCCCTCTGCCAGACCCAAAAAGACTTGTTAGGGGAGCCTCTTCAAGGGGAAGATGTAGAACACCTTCTTCTTATTCAGCTTTACACCCTAAACACATTCCATCTATAGATCCATTCTCATCTATACCAACTCACCCTGATTGGACTGAACTACCTCCTAGGGTCTCTGATATTGTTTCTAGACGAGTAGACCTTCCATCAGCATTTTTGATACAGTCACTTGAAACATATCAAGTTCCATCCATTCCTATCAAATTCGTCTGAGGAAGAATTGGATTTACATTTACCTGAATTTAAACCTCAAGATTTCATTAATCCAACCCCTTATTCTTTTCTATCATCCTCAACTAATTTTTAAGAGACATTTTATGTCTACTCGAATCCTTTATTTGAAAATAAGGAAGACTTCCCAACAGGAGTTCAGAAATTGGTTATTAAAGCCCCTTTCAAACACTTAAAGAGGTCTCCTCCCTCTCCTCCACACATTAATACACCTATTGACTCATCTTCACCTCCTTCATCTTCATCATCTTCCTATTCTTCATCAACATCCACTCGTACACCCTGTACTCCTATTGTCATGGCCTTTCAACCCATTGTTCAAGCAAGGTATGCTACCCTAGTTCTCCTTGCAAACTTGGGAAATTTTCCTGAAGCTTAAAGCATTTGCCAAGATCTAATGGAGAAATATGACCCTCAATAGAATATCATGTGTTAGCCTTCATAGATTTTGCTGACAATATGAACATTAAAGAGGAAAATTCTTATATGTGATTATTCGTACAGTCCCTAGAAGGAAATGTTAGGATCTAGTTTAGGCAGCTCAAACCTGACTCTATCAGAACTTGGAATGAACTCATAACCATCTTCAAAAATCAATGGGGGGTAAAGAAAGATCATGTTTACTTCCTTACTGGATTTGAGGAATTAAAGAGAAACCCAGGAGAACCAGTTGTTGAATTCATTAAAAGATTCAACAAGCTCTATCATAAAATGCCTGTTGATTGTAAACCACCAGTGGCAAATGCAAATTCAAATTCTATAAAGAATTTGATGATGACTTTGCAGTCATGCTAAAAGAAAGAGTTTCTAATACCTTAGAAGAAATTGAGACAAATTCTATAGAGGTATAAGCCAATAGGTCAGCTTCTAGTAAACTTAAGGCTAAAGAAAAAAAAAATCTAAGATAGATGATTCATCCTCCTCCAAATCTAAACTAGAAGATCAGAAAATTGATGAAATTACATCTTTGCTTGGGAACCTTTCTAACACAATTTCAAAAATTGGAACTCAGCCTAGAGCTCCTCAACAAACTATTGTTAGACCTTAGGCTCAAACTCAATTCAGAAGAGCTCCTCAAATGCAAATTCTTCAGAGACCAGGTTCTGACCAAAACATTCAGCCACCCTTGCTTATTGATGATCAACAGTCACAAGATACAGGCCCTTTAATTACTGAAGATATCAATAATATTGATTCTTCAGCAATACAAATGGCCATAGTTCCTTCATCTTCATCTCAGTCTTTCAAACTAGAAGTAGGAGATTATTAAATCATGAATGCATACAGGTGAGGAGAAATTTAGATAGAGGAGGAATGACCTGCTATAGAGTTTTAGGGGATACTCAAATTTCCAGATACTAAGAATTCTCTAAATTTTTAATTACATAATTGAATTAGAGGTATGATCTAAGACCTAGATCAAGTCCTGGTAGACCTCCAAAATCCACCACCATAATCAAACCTACAGTAAAAACCACTCAAACACAAACTTCAACCCCTCAGACTACAGAGTCATCCATTGAAACCCTTCCATTTGATAATATTGTTTTGACTACTTTTAATATTGAAAAGGAATTGGAAAGGGTCAAGATTCCTATACCTTTAGCTGAACTTTCCAAAAATATTGGTTACAAAAATCAAGTGTCTAAATGGATACAATCTTCTAGTGTAGATGTTGATGAAGACATTATTAGTTTGCAAGATGAAAAACCCTTGGTTGTATTTAGCCCTAGTTCAGATATGATCGATGACATTGTTCCACCATTTTATGTAACATTAAAAGCTCATGATTTTATTTTATATAATTGTATGATGGATTCTAGAGCCTCTCATAACCTTATGCCATAGGTAATAATGGGACCAACTTCAGTTACAAATCACCTGTAACTATCATGACCTTTACACCTTTGACTCAAATAAAGTACCATGCCTGCGGTTAACCAAGACCTAGTTGTGACCTTAGCTCAAATACCTGTCAAAAGTATAGTTCTAGACATAGTTGTCACTAATATTCCTGCCAAGTTGGGCATGCTTCTATCTAGATCATGTTGTGCTAAACTGGGAGGGTCACTTCAAATGGACATGTCTTTTGCTACTATCCCAGTTTATGGAGGTGAGCACTTAAGGTTATATAGGGAAGTTTGTTTCCTTCATACCTTTTGTAGGTTTGATCAAGCAAAGAACCACCCTATCTATACAGTAGATCAGGATTTTGGTTGTTTTCACTTGTCTTCACAAAATGCATCAAACACTCAACTCGCCATTGAAAATATCATTTCCCAGCCTAAAATTGTAGAATCATATATCTGGAAACTTTATTTTGATTGCTCTTGCTCAAAGGAAGGAGCAGGAGCGGGAATTGTTCTTATATCACCAAATAAAGAAAACATAACTCAGTCATGTAAAATTGAATTTGAAGTCACTAATAACGTGGTTGAGTATGAAGCTTTTCTTCTTGGTCTTGAGTTAGCTAGGAGTCTAAAAGTCCAAAACTTCAATGTCTTTTCTGACTCTGAGCTTATCAGTAAACCAATTCAGAAATTTATGTCAAACTAAACACCCAAGGCTTAGATCCTACAAAAATGAAGCTTGGGACACAATTGAGAATTTCTTTCAAGGTTTTAACATAACTGCTATTCCCAGAGATGAAAACATGCTTACTAATTCACTAGCTGTCTCAGTGAGCTCCTTTAAAATCCCTGAGCCAGTATTGTTAGAATATCAAATCCAAGTCAAGTATCGGCCATCAATCCCTGATAATCTTAAACATTGGCATATTTTTGAAGATGATGAATAATTAAAATATTTTCTTCAAGTCATTGATGAATTTTCGAATATGCAAATTGAAGAAGATCAACAAGTTGTCCAAGAATTATATCAACAAAGTCCAGAAACATCATTCAATCCTAAAATTCTTGACCCCGATATCATAGAGTTATCTAATAATTTTATCCCTACAGGATTAGTCCCATTGGAAAAACTATTTAATAATAATGATGTTTCTAAAAATCCTTTGTTTCACTCACCAGAAGCAGAAATCGAAGAATGTAATATTGGGACTTTGGATGATGTGATAAATGTTAAACTATCTTCAACTTTAACTTCGGATGCTAAATTCAAATACTTGAATCTTCTTAAGAACTATACATATGTTTTTGCCTAGTCTTATAATTAATTGAAAACTTATGACACATCTTTGATTGAGCATAAGATTCCTTTGAAACCAGAGGCAAAACCCTTTCAGAAAAAGTTAAGAAGAATCCATCCCATAATATTGCCAACCATTGAAAAGGAACTTAAAAAGTTGATTGATGCTCACATCATAGTGCCTTTAATGTATTATAATTGGGTAGCCAACCTAGTTCCTGTTAGGAAGAAGAATGGTGAAATGGTGATGTTGTAGCATTATCTAGTTTTGATAAGTTAGCATATTAGTCAAATAATTTTTAAAAAATGTTAAGATAGGATATGGATGCAAATGAATGAAAAGATAAAATGTTAGGAAAATTTGATGTTTTATAGGCATCCATATCAATAAAATGTTAGGATTTATATTCCCTAAATAAAGAAGGCAAAGGAAAATAAAATGTTAAGGAAGCAAAAGAAAAGGAAAGATTCATTTTATGTTTTTGAAAATGCACAAGCTGCTAGTCTAAATGCGCCATAGTCAAACATCCATTGTGTTTTCGTTGCAAAAGAAATTGAAAGAAGAGTGAAGGTTACTCTAAGGTTATATGCTTACTTTGGATATTAACACTATCCGAAGTTTAAAAAGAAAACATAACCTAAGTATTAATCCCATGTCACCCCTTCACCAATCCATTCCCTTCATATCATTTCCCTAAAGTTCATAACCCCCTTATATTCCATATTTCTCGACATCACATTAATGTCGATACCCGACCCCACCAATCCATTCTGTCACATCATGTTAATCCTCTGCCATATCACTCTTCATTTCCGCCTATTTCCTTTCATCCAATGGCCCTTATGCCATTTCGGCCCCCATTCGCCATCTGAGCTTTACCGGGGGGGGCGTCCGAAATGGGCAGTATACCAAACCGCATTCGCCCTGACATGGCAGCTCCACAGCGTTTCGGACCTCCCATGAGGGAAATCACAAACCGCTCACCCCCTCTGAAAATTTGAATTCCTCATTCCTGATACCGCTTACCTGATCGTTGCACATCCACCATTCCTCTGTTGCCACCTCATTTCCCTGTTAACCCCATCAAATCATATCCATTCCCTCCATAATCACTCTGTTAAGCATTTAATTTTCTTAGTCGTTAACTCAACGGACCCGCGCCAGCAATGGAAAATCGAAACTCCTATATAAACCTTGTTCTTGTCTGTTTATAGGTTACAAAATTCTTGTTTTATCACTGTCATTGTCTTGATTGCAGGTTTCTTTCTAGATCCCAACACTGTCAACTGCCAACGACACTACCTACATGTTCATTGTCAAATGATTCCTTCTGTTCCTGGCACCAAAAAAAATTTTCCTTCTGTGAATTGTTTCCTCTCCCAATCAAGTTTTTACAATCAGCCTTAGCCATCATGCCTCCAAAGGACAAAGAACCAGAGGAAATTGTTAACCCTCTGATCTTTCCTCATGTAGATCTTCATTATATCCCTATGGTTGATAGAGACTACAAGATCCATTAAATACTTTGTGAGCTTGACCTCTTCGAGATGTACTACTGGCTCGAAGATAAATATATTGATAAATCAGATGACATCCAGTTGTGGGAGTCAAACCTACTTCATTACATCTTTTCACGTACCCACGACACTCCTGATTTCATTAGAAAATGCCATGCCTCATATCTGCCAAGATAAAGGACCATAGTCAATCCCAACGAACAAATTCTATTCACCATAACCCCACAGTCTATTGATCAAATGATGCAAGCCCCCGCATTCAACAATGCTACCCCATTTTCCTATGAAGCTCTCATTGAAATATACCAGAAATTAGACTTTGCTAAGAGAGCCCAAACTCTTGAATTATTCTTATCACAAGATGCTACATTACCAAAGAAAAATCCTCCTTATCCATCGTCCATATTCTTTGAGAGAGCCAAGCAGATAATCACTATCATTTCCTACCTCCTTAGCTACTATTCTGACCAAATGGTAGATCAGTCCATTATAGGATTTTTATCCATCTTTTCTAATGATGTTAAGCCCTAAATTGTGTTAAATTTCATCCATTTCCTTGCAAGGTCTATCCACCAGCAGCTGGTCAAGTTTCCTACAGAGGAGGTGTTTAAATATGCCTCTATCTTAGTCTACATGTTCCTATATTTTTAGGGGGCAACATGAACTTGTCATTGCAAACACTAGATGAGAAAGGAAACTAGAAATCGGCCATTTTATAGACCACTCTGGTCATGAAAGAGAAAAAAGAATATATTTACAAACAGTTTACTGAGATGTTTGTCCATCCAGCCATAACCCTCCTAAGCAGTAGAAATGAACCAAGGGTTAGTGAAGAAATCAAAAATGTCTTGCAGTTGTTAGAACAGTAACAAATAGGAGACTGGTACTTATATGAGAATTACATAGAGATAAGGATTTTTGGATGTGAGTTGCCAGCATATAAGCTGCCAAAATTCCTCCCAATTAGGATTTTTTCCTTAGAATATATCAGGAAGATGATCAACATGGATGAAGTCCATTTTGTTGCTACCAAGAAAAAGTATCAGTTCAAGATAAAAACGCAAGTTGGTCCATTCATTTGCAACAACAAGGCAGTAGGTCAAGAGGCTGACAAACTACTTAGGGAAATGCATTTTAATCTTGGTTTTACCTGATCCTATGATCCATTAGGGATAATTGCCAAATTAAGGGTAGAAACCAAGTCTACTCCTTATTTTCACACACCTAGGCTAGAGATAGAAAAATATAAGAATCAGCGAGAGTGGGTTGAAAACACATTACAGGAGGCAGAAGAATAGTAGGTATCCTCATCAATAGTACAAACTCCTACAAATGCAAGAAAAGACAGCCAAGAGGAGTAAAGAGGAAGAGTCTCCTTTAGGGACTGATATCTTCAAATTCATTCTTTTGGATTGAATTGCTTCTCTTTCTGTTAAATTTTAATAATATCATGCCTTGTCACTCAAGCATTGATTGTAATATTTTATATTTTGTTTAAATACTTCATTATGTTGAAGTGTTCAGGGTTGCACCCTTGAGCTAGTTAGCAGACAAATTTGTATTAAGTTGGAGAATTTTTTATCGAATAAAAGATTCTGGATTTACTTCATATGGCTTGTCTCTCTGTGAGTTATTTTCTTATGTTTTTCATTATGTATTCCTCATATAATTTATTTCATTTACAGTCATCCGATTGAAAATTTAACTAAATTTCAGTTTCATTTTGAATCTGCTGTGAAGTTGTGATTTAATTAAGAGATTAATTTATAGGACTGTCTGTTCTTGTAAATTCCTCTTTGTATTTAAATTGCACAAGATTTCTGAAATGACTTGATTATATTTTGTTAATTAGGAAAACACAGTTTTCTCAATTTCTGCTTGTAAATGGTGAAATACTCTATCTGAATATTAAATCATTTATAATTCTCTATATTATTCTTATCCATCACATTAAAAATCAAAATAACCATATGTATTTAAAGAACAACCTTTTGTTTTATTAAAGATCTTTCTAAGTTTAAAGCACCTATTAAAATGCAGTTCACTGGTCATCCAACCATTAAAATCAAACAAAATATTTTAGATGCTTTGGCATAGCCAATTGAACTTAGGTTATCTCAAAGGAAAACACATTATATAGATGAACCATGTCAGTTTTGGAATAAACATGACCATCAAAGTTTTTACAAGTCATAATGTTATTAATATTATTGTTTTTCTTTTATCTCGGGTACAAAATCCAAATCTAAACAAATGGTTTTACTAAAAAAACATGGAAGAGAGAAAAAAAATGGCAAAAATAATGATCGATGATGGAACAGCAAAAACAAATCACAGTTGTTCATTCTACTGAATAGAAGTTGTTCGATTGATTGAAC
This sequence comes from Pinus taeda, assembly GCA_000404065.3. Classification (NCBI taxonomy): domain Eukaryota; kingdom Viridiplantae; phylum Streptophyta; class Pinopsida; order Pinales; family Pinaceae; genus Pinus; species Pinus taeda. Next base: position 123,797 of record APFE030764871.1, read on the forward strand.
AACAGTGGTTCAATCGATTGAACAATGAATACACAAAAAGAAATCGGTATTGTTCAATTGATTGAACATCAAAACACACAAAAAAAAAAAAATCGATGTTGTTCAATTGATTGAACAACAACTGTTCAATTGATTGAATAGAAAAACACACAAAAAAAACGGTGATGTTCAATTGATTGAACAACAAAACACACAAAAATAAATCGGTGTTGTTCAATTGATTGAACAACATTTGTTCAATTGATTGAGCAACAAAACACACAAAAAGAAATCGGTGTTTTTCAATTGATTGAACATCAATTGTTCAATTGATTTAATAACCAAACACACAAAAATAAATCGGTGTTATTCAATTGATTGAACAACAACTGTTCAATTGATTGAACATCAAAACACACAAAAAGAAAAAATTGCAGTTGTTCAATTGATTGAACGGAAAAATATACAAAAATAAGAATTGGAGTTGTTCAATGGATTGAACAGCAAAATATGCAAAAAGGAAAAATTGGAGATGTTCAATTGATTAAACAACAGTTGTTCGGTTGATTGAACATAAATTATTAAACACACCCAAAAAACAAGAGAAATCCTCGTATTTACATAGTGATGCCTAAACTAAATTTCAACCAACCGTAAGAATATATACATTATTTACAGTTGAAGAAAGATATTTTTTTATGAAATTAAAGTTGTCAGGACATCACTCCCTGCAGCTAAAATTTGCAAAGTGGGATCATCACGAACCTATTGGCAAAAAGACTCTTTGGTGAGTGGTTTATGATAAAGACACACCCGATGTCCATTCACCCTAAAAAAATGGCCAGACTCATCAATGGTAGTCAGAGTGAGAGTGTCATTATTGTGTACCTCTTTAATTTCATAAGGACAAAGCCACCTTGTCTGTAACTTGCCCAGAAAGTCTTGGAATCTGGAATCGCAAAGGAGCATCGAGTCTCCTTTTCAAAATGTCTTCTATGCCACTTTTCCCTTTGTTGCTAAATAGTTGTGGTGTGTCGTAGAGAAATTAGTTGAGCCTCATCCAATTCATTTATTTGTTGAATTCGTTTAGTTTGGGCCTCCATTAGATCCAATCCCACTTCCTGGGTTGTTCTGAGAGTCTTTATTTCAAATTCAAAGGAAAGATATGTTTTCTTCCAAATACAAGTTGGTAAGGAGAATATCTAGTAGTATTTTGCCAAGTTTTACGATAAACCCACAAGGCCTCTGGCATTCTAGCAGCTCAGTCCTGCAAATGTGTCGAAATTATCTTGGTCAAAATTGCTTCGATGACCTTATTGGTGCTTTCAACCTGCCCGTTTGCCTGCGAGTGATACAGGGAAGTGATTCTATGTGTGATGTGGTGGTTCCGTAGAGTGGTTGTAATCTTATGTCCTACAAATTTCCCTCCTCCATCTGTTATCACTTCCCTATGTAACAGCCTAAAATAAATCATCTAATTAACTTATTAACATTAAATTTAAACAATGAAGAGTGCTTACCTGAGCTTACCTGTGCATGAAGTAGGCTTACCGCAACATGGTTTTGGGGACGACTCTCCTCCCAACCGTAGGCTCAACTGTGCAGGATTCTGCCACAACTGGCCACCCCCGAGCCCTCAATCAACGACTACTGCCAGTATTCCTAAGTCTCAATACTCTCCAAAGAGAATGAAGACAGAACATCAGAAGGATCCCCCCCCTTCCCCACTGATGTAAATGGTATGTCTAGATTGCTCTTTCTAGCCTTGTTTCTTTCATTTACTCCAGTTGGATAGGACTAAAAGTGAGAGTTTATTTTTCAGTAGGCATTTTGTCCTAGATTTGGTCTGCAATGCACATTTGAGAATTTGTAGGGATTTTAGGCCTTTTTGGTTATTAACTAAGGTTCTGCCAAGTTCAACATGTAATATGTTGAAATGCTGCTGTCTTAAATGGTCTTATTTTGATTTATATCTCAATTTGGCCTCTGGAAGATTTGTAATCTATGGTACTTTCACTTTATTAGAAAAAGATGAGGTGCCACAGTGAGTAATGAATTGTTGTTAGATGCTGGATTCTGTGAATAGCAAGCAAGTTTTTGTGTTAGATGGGCGTAGAGCACAGAAAGAACAGTTACTAGTGAAACATGAAATCAATCCTAAAAATCATATGTTATATGAAAGTATAATTATGCATATATTTTGAAGTTTTGAACACATGAAATGAATTGTTTTTAAAGGAGAATATGTTTTCCTAATTATGCTGTACGGTGTAAGAAAGTGTAAAGTGCTCTCTAAGGCCTGCAAATCGTATATTTACTTAGAAGCCATTGAAGTATTAATGGGAAGCCTTAGCTCTCAATTCTATATTATAAATTTTTGTCTTTGCCCCCTACTTGATAGTTAGTCATCAAAACATGAAGCTGGGCCACTGAAAATTGTTTCTGGTTTACGTTGATACCAAGTCGGCTTAAGTCATTTGGAGCATTTTATAGAAGATTGTTCATATCTCCTTTAAGATTTAATGATCGACAGTTGAATAATTCAGAGTCGTTGGTTTATGAAAGGGTTTGACCATTTGTGTTATCAGGTCATATCTAGTAGTATTTCTATGAAGTGTTAATTATTTTGTTTATCACATAGCCTAAACTGAAACTGAGGTCGCTGTGGCAAGGAAATCAGTGAGGTACATTATTCAAGTGTAGACACAAACACTAGCTTTTCTGGAAAGGGACATGAATACTATAGCTGCTGCAAAGTATGTAAGTATTATCAAATGATAAACATTTTTGACCAAATAGGTCTTTCCTTAAAAGACATCAGCATTGACATCAAAAGCCAGGCTTGGTATTTAGTACTGTTACAGAAAACTAACTCCAATCTAATCCATGCATTTTAAAGAATATAGCAATCTAAAATAATAGACCTTTAGACTTTAATAGTGTCAAGATTCACTTCTTTTGAAGTTTGTTGAATGGTGCCTTTTGTTGATGTTCTGTTGACATATTTGTGTGCATAGCCTGTATGACAGAAGTATTACAAAAACATGCATATGAAGTAAAACTGGAATCTTAGGTGGATAAAGATTTCATGGTCTTAGGTAAATCTTTTGATCTAAGCATCATATCATATGCTAACTTTGATGATGTAGATGGTATGTCTAGATTGCTCTTTCTAGCCTTGTTTCTTTCATTTACTCTAGTTGGATAGGACTAAAAGTGAGAGTTTATTTTTCAGTAGGCATTTTGTCCTAGATTTGGTCTGCAATGCACAT
>APFE030764871.1:127067-150254 GCA_000404065.3 Pinus taeda
CCCTAAGTAAACCATACCACACAAATAACCCAAAAAGGAAATTAATTATAGCTTCTTTTGTAGCTCTTGGTAAACTATTGTTTCTACCCACTTTGTTACATAGTATGTAGCAACCAGTATGTGGGCCTTTTGGTTTGATGGTGGATGAAATGGGCCAACAAAATCTAATGCCCATCATTCGAGAGGTTCTATTACCAAATGGGGTTGCAACGGCATTTCATCATATTGACCAGGACGGCCCATCCTTTGGCATCTATCACAAGCCTAGACATATCTCTTAGCATCTTTAAAAGTATGGGCCAATAATAGCCCATCTGTAGTACCTTATGCCTCATTCTATAATATACGAAGTGTCCTCTGCATGGCTTATCATGGAAACCCTTCAGGATTTCGTAGATTTCATCCTCATGAATGCATCTACATATGCGCATATCATACCTTGTATGAAAAAATTATCTTCCAATCCAAGAAAATCGAGTGTTGCGCTGGACAATATGTTTCCTTTCCTTTCTATCAAGTGTCTAGGAAGTTTTCCTACTGCAAGATGGTTTTCTACATCTGCATACCATGGAATTTTAACTACTACAGCAAACAAATGTTCATCCAAAAACTGGTCATCTACTGCCAACGGGTCATTTATCTTTGGAACATGAGGCAGAAAACCTACGACTAGGTTTTCCTTCCCTGGACAGTCTTTAATGGTGATATCAAACTCCTGCAAAAGTAACAACCAACAAGTCACTTGACCATTTGTAATGGGTTTGTTAGCTAAGTATCTAATGGCAGAATGATCAGTATATAGAAAAAAAACTTGATATCCAGTTATATAATGTTTAAATTTGTTTATGGCATAAATGGAAACTAAGAATTATTTTTCTATTACTATATAATTAAGTTCAATAGCAGTAATATTTTTGCTAATATAATAAATAGCATAAGGATTTTTTCCCTCCTCTTGGCTGAGGACAACGCCTATTGCTGCATTTGATGCATCCGTAGAGATGTGAAAGGGCAGCTCCCAGTTGGGTCCACGCAATATTGATGTCGTCGAAACTAATTTTTTCAAATCTGTAAAAGTTGTGCCACATTTATCAGACCATTTAAAGTTAACATTTCTTGTTAAAGCATACAAAGGTCATAAATTTGTGAAATTTTTTTGATAAACCTATGATAATACCCTGCATATCCAAGGAAGATACGTACCTTTGTCTAAGTACAGGGTGTAGGTAGTAGGAGAATTACCTGTATCTTTGTTGGACCTACCTGTATCCCTGCCGCAAAAATGTAGTGTCCTAGGATTATGCCTTCTGTCATCATCATGTGACACTTGACATTGCTTAAACACAGCCTGGTGGTGATGCATCATTCCAAAACCTTCTCTAATGTCTATAGCACTTGGTCAAATCGTCCACATACGGGGTAAAGTCATCCATGTAAACTTCAAGTCCTTCATTTATCAGATTAGCAAAAATACTGGGTATGGCCCTCTAAAACGTAGCTAGGGCATTGCATAAGCCAAATTGTAACACTATGTAAGAAAATGTACCCCACAGGTAGGTAAAGGTGTTTTCTTAGTCTTCGGGGGAAATTTGGATCTGATTATAGTCGTTGAAGCCATCTAGAAAGGAAAAGAATTGTATTCCTGCCAGTGTATCAATGACTTGATCAATAAATGGAAGAGGGAAGTGATATTTCTGTGTGGCCTTGTCCAATTCCCGATAATCCACACAGATGCACCACTTCCCATTTTTCTTAGGAACAACCACCAATAGAGAGACCCACTTGCTATCTAAAATGGGATAAATGAAATTCACATCTAGCAACTTCTGTAGCTCTTCTTTTACAATATCTTTGAGATGTGGATTCAATCTCCACTGAGGCTGTCGGATAAGATGAGCATCTTTCTCGGCGTATATATGATGTGCACATAATTGTGGGTCTATTCCCTTCATGTCTGAATATTCCCAAGCAAAAGCCCCTTTATATTTTTTCATAACTTGAATGAGCTTTTGTTGTTGGTCATTGTCCAGACTATCATTAATGTTTAAAATCTTCCCTAGTTCAATTTCAACATGCTTGCTATTATGAACGGCAGTTGTCTGAATATGTTGGTCATGAGTATCTTTCAAAGAGTCTTACGAGGCTTCATTGTTAAGAATTGATTTTAACATTTGACATTTTACATTATTCATAATGGCTAGTTGATTGATAAAGTTATTGATTACATCATCTTCAGTCTGATTCTTGAACTCAAGCGCCTCTGCTACGGTAAGCGGTGAACGAATGCTTTCTTCCAAGTATGAGGGTGGTTGTTTATGTATTTTCATAATGTGTAGACTTAGTTTGGCAGGAGGATGTAAAACAATATTTTTTATAGCACACCCCTTAGCAATGGTCATGCTGCCCTCTCACAACCTATGTAAACATCAGCTGTTGCTAGTCAAGTTTGGCCCAAAATTAAAGGGTGCCCATCTAATCGACTTTTTGGGTTTATAACGGGGAAATCTACTGGGTACTCCCATGAATCACTAGAAACCATAATATCCTGTAAAATTCCCTCTGATCTTACCACCGAATGATGAGCGAGTTCTAGCAAGGTGGTGGTTGGTTCCAGAGTTGTGATACCAAGTGTCTTACAGGTTTTCGTGGTTAAGATGTTAATGGCTGCACCCAAGTCAACTAGTGTGTTTGGAAAGGAGTGGCCATATATTTGGAATGTACCTATGGGATTCCCAGGATCTTCATATTTTATCGGTGTTTCCCCGCCCAAAATAAAATCAGACAAGGTCCCTATAACATGAATAGTGGGTGGAACTTTTACCTTCCTCACGGGCTTTTTCACACATAACTCTTTAATTATTTTAGCATAAATAGGAATATCTTGGATGATCTGGAGGAGAGGAATTTTAATGCAAATATATTTCAGTTCCCCTACGAGATCAAAGTCTGGATAGACAATTGGTTTAGGTATTGTTAATCTTTCAGGGAACGGGAGAGAAGTAACTACGATTTTTTCCAGGATCTTTATGCTCAACTATATCTCCTTCTTGTTTTATTTTTGTATCCATCACATACAATGGTGTATGTACAGGGATGGTTTTTAACTGAATTGGTAGTTGGTCTTTGTCTTCCTCAAGAGTGATAATGCGTCCTGACCTCAGCCTAAGTTCATTGCATTCTTTTTGTTCAGTCTCATAGTCTAAGTTTTCAACAATTTGTATCAACTGAACCAGCCTGTTATTGGGGTTTAGATTTGGTTGAGCTGGTAGTTGGGGACGTAGAAGGGGTTGAGGATTTTGTTGTAATGGATATGGGTCTGATAATGTAGGTTGAGTTTGAGGACTTGTCCCCATAGGCAGATTCCTTATCCCTAGAGGTCATTGCCAATTCAGAGACCAATTCGAATGTTATGAAGTAGAGGCGGGCCACTAGGATGGATATGGATTACTTTTCCAAAAAGGAGTAAAAGGAGAATTTGGCCAACCATTACTCGGAAAGGACTGAGTTGGCCAAGGTGACATAGGAAATGGTTGGGACTGCCAATACGAGAAAGGCGATTGACCTTTCCACGTTGCTATGGAATTATGTTGTTGATTAAATGATGAAGAAGGAAAGAACTGAGATGTGTCTTGTGACATACCTATGGGTTGGCCTTACCAGTGTCGATGTTGATTCATTATGTATACAGGTTCGTCTCTTCTTCTGCTTCTTTAAAAACTACTTTCAGCCCTGGAAGTGATGGACATTGCTCAGTTGCATGGTCCTTGGTGCAAATAGCGCATGTCTGGGCCATGTCCAATGGACACTCCCATTGGTTGCTTCTTCCAGTAGCATGGGAAAAATATGGCCAAGTTCCATTATGTTAAGGCTTTTTTCTGTAGGCCTGCGGGACATCCAATTGCATTGTAAGGGTGCCCAGGATTTCCATCTTGAAGTCCTCCAAGAGGTTACCGAATTCCATTCTTGTTACACCTCAACTGTTTGGTTTGCATCCTCCAGTCATAAAATCTTAGCTTCCTGACCCGGTGCGTGTACTACCTCGCGAACACCTAATACACAAGCAAACAATTTCATTATAATCCTCTTGAGAAATGTCTCCCTTACCCATCAAATTTAGAGTTTCTATCCATTGTTCTTTCATTCCTTTAATTAAGTTGTCTTTCAGGATTTATTTTAGTAATATGGAGTGAGGGGATCTCTACAAATTGTAGTGAAACCGTTCGACATATTCTTCTAGAGTTTCATTATCCTTTGTAGATATCTTAAAGATTTCATCTTTTAATTCCCTAGTCCTACAATAGTCCTGATATTTTGTGAGAAAAGAAGTTTTCAGGTAATCCGAAGAGTTAATAGTGTGCCCACCTAAACCCATGAACCATCTCAAAGTTGTTCCTTTTAGGGTAGAAGGAAACAGCTTCAGTTTTTTAGGGTCGATGGTATAATCGTATCCTCTGCAGAGGACGTCAAACTCGAATAAGAAGGCATCTGGATCCTCTATGGACATCCCATGAAAGTTTGGGAGGTTTTGCAAGGGAATAGCTTTCATTGGGGCATTGGCTACTGGGTCGACTATGGGGTATTCCAATGTCAAGGTCTGACCTTGATGTGGTTGATTCGCCATTTGGTCGAAAATGTGCCAATATCCTTCAGGGACTTCAGGGGTGCTATTTGAGTAAGTGGAGTATTCTCAATCCAGGATGATTTTGCGGCACTGAAATCTGGGATCACAGAAGATCCTAATTCAGACAATTATGGCTCTACCTTAGCAGTTCCACTGGTTTATCCCTCTCCTTCACTTAGATTGCGTGATTTTCCCTCTTGTAAAGGATCAGAATGTAAATTTTCGATAACCTGAAAGCTCTATTCAAATCCTCTATTTTGGCTATGAATTTCAGTGTAGGCTACAAGTGGTGAGCTTGCTTCCTGAGGGATTATAGTAGGGCTTTTCCCAGATATAGTTCAGGGTCCTACAAATGCCTAAGATTCTTCTTTTCTTACGATTTCTTCTATAAAATTTGATCTCCCAAGGTTCACCGATCCATTGGGTTTTGTGGATTTAGGTGGGGGGTTCATCTTTTTCTATATTTTTATTCCTACTCATTCATAAAAAACCCCTACTCCTATTTAACCTCTATGCATTTGTTGAAAAGTGGGCTAATGAGAAAGCACTTTACTTGTTGGTTACACAGGTTCTTACCTCCCGTTTTTAAAACCCAATTCTTTTACAACAAAATAAAAATAAATCACTTTGAAACACTTTCTACGGCAATGGCGCCAAAATGTTGGTGCACTAAGATGACTATCAAAAGCAACCTTAATACCTAGATTAGTTTTCAAACCAGGGCAAGTCTGTTTATTTCAAGAGTGTTCAGCATTGTCTATGCAAGTGAATTCAAAGGCTAATTCATAATGAAATGATTGAGAATTGTTGCAATGAATAATATATAATTCTCGAAGTTCAATCCAAAACAATTTTGAAAGAAATCTTTAAAGCATTTTCAAATCTACTTTACTCTATTATGCAAAGAACTGAATCAGAATGCAAGTAAAAGGAATCACTCTTAGCAAATCTAACTAGTATAGACAATAATTCGTTTAGCATGAGGAAAGCTACAACAAATGAATGGCAAGTAAGTATTCAAACATCTCCCGGAAAGAAATCAACTATAAGCTTAATATTTCTTACAACACTACTTTAAAATGAACAACAATCAAATACCTAAATATCCTGTAACACCTAAATATAAACACGGCAAGATCTAGAATCGAGTTCAAACAGCAAAATAAAACCGTAATAATCAACACTCACAGCAATCGAAATAATTCTAATTTCACAAACTAACAATAATAAACAATTATAAGAATAAGCATAAATGAATATGACACAATTAAAGCAGTAAATCTCCTATCGATCGGGCCCAAGGTCTCTAGAAGTCACTGTCGAAATACACTCATAATGTGTTTAGAGGTAAAACATAGTCTTCTTCATTAAATTTGATAATAGAGTTACAATGTCACAGTAATGACAGTACTCTATGTCCAAAAATGAATAGTTATAATCTTGAAATTTCTAACTAGCTGTTCATTTCACCGAGTGGCTTTATATAACCTTGGAAAGATAAATGGATAAAAGTGAATCCTTAGGATCAGGAGATCGTGAGGATTTTGCAACCGACAATCTGATTTCATCACAGAATAGAATTGATTCTCCCAGTCTTCTGATGTCCTTTCTAATCGAGACGTTGTCCTTTTCCTTTCTTGGTCGCTTTTGTTCTGTCGTTTGAACAGCAATCGTTCAATTCATGTTCCTGCATATAAAGATAGTGAAAGTTAGTTTTTCATGCCCGGATTTACCCAAATTGTTAATGATCGATTTTATCTAGCTTATGAGATTGTTTCTTCTATATTTATTCCTAAAACAAAGATAAACACATAAAGACAAATGATTAATTTAAGCTATTATGAGGATAAAACATACATTTTCCACGACCCAACAAAGTTAACAGTTGAAATGGTGACAATAGGCATACTTAAAGAGGTGTATGGGATCTCTTAAAATTCTCCACCTCGAGTGTAGACAACTCCACAACTTGACGAGTCTTTGGATTAGACCATGGTGATGACTCTCCTTCAACAGATGGAAGCAGAACGGGTCAGACAAGATGGAAGCCTAAAAATTGAAAAGGAAGGTAGTTAACAAACATTATTTATAGTTTTAAATATTTTGTATATTAGTTGAATATAATTGAGTCTTATGAAGGCTCTACAAAATAAATGTAGTTAAAACTATAGCTAGAAAATAAAAAGGTAGAAATAAACTATTTTTTGAACAATTTTGAAATGTTGGTGTAGAAGAACAATCTATGAGTGTAAGGGTACCGACTTGTTTTCCAGTTGAACTAATACAAATACTCGTTTCTTTTTTTTAAAATAAAAATAAAAAATAAAACATTATGACTCTTATATAATTACATAAAAATAAAATAATAAAACAAGAATAATAATATAAAAGCAAAATAGAATTAAAATAAAAGTTATTTAATTAAAAAATAGCCAATTTCAAAACCAATTTAACCCTTGTGAAACATTTGACTAACTGTTTTCACAATTCACGGATTTTTTTCCCAGGTTATTCTTCTCTAATCTGACTTATAAAAAAAATATATATATTTAATTCAAATGAAATAGTGAATCTAGTTAGCATTTTCACTCATGGTTTTCATGAGCCATGGTTTTTTCCCATGGTATTCTTCTATAATGCATCATATTTAAAGGCATAAAATTCTAATAAATTTCCACACATAAAAATAATTGTCAATTTGTTGTGCCAAATTTGAATCTTTTTGTGAGAGACCTATATATAGATACAAAGAATTAACAAATTGATTTAGGTTGCTACTATTGGTAAAGATAAAACCCCTTTGTAAAACATGATACAAAGTTTAATGTATATATATATATTATATGAAATTTTTTATTAAAAATAAAATCATTAAAAATAAAAAATAAGAGTTTTTTTTCTCTTTTTCTCTTTTTTTAGTTATGATTCACAGGATAAAAAACCCTAAAGGTGTCAATCTCACATGTGGCTAGAAGAACAATCTATGAGTGTAAGGGTACTAACTGTTAGACAAGAACAATCTATGAGTGTAAGGTACTAACTTGTTTTCCAGTTGAACTAATATAAAATACTCGTTCTTTTTTTAAAAATAAAATAAAACATTTTGAACTCTAATATAATTACATAAAATAAAATAATAAAACAAGAAATAATAATATAAAGCAAAATATAATAAAAAATAAAGTTATTTAATTAAAATAAAATTAGTCAATTTCAAACTAATTTACCCTTGTTAAACATTTTGACTAAAACTGTTTTCACACCATCCATGGATTTTTCCCATGTTATTCTTCTCTAAATCTGGATTATAAAATAAAATAAAATAAAAAATTATTTAATTAAAATGAAAAAGTGAATTTAGTTAACATTTTCATGAGAACTCATGGTTTTCATGACCCGTAGTTTTTTCTCATGGTATTCTTCTATAATCATCATATTTAAAAGCATAAAATTCTAATAAATTTCCCGCACATAAAAATAATTGTCAATTTGTTGTGCCAAATTTGAATCTTTTTGTGTGAGACCTATATATAGATACAAAGAATTAACAAATTGATTTAGGTGGCTATTATTGTTAAAGATAAACCCCCTTTGTAAAACATGATACAAAATATATATATATATATATCTGAAATTTTTTATTAAAACAAATTCATTATAATTTAATTAAAAATAAAAAATACGAGTTTTTTTTTCTCTTCCTTTTTCTAATTATGGTTCACGGATAAAACCTTAAGGTGTTAATCTCACATGTGGCTTTTTAATTACCAAATTAGGCTTTATTTTTGTATTAGAGTATCTTATAGGTAGGGAAATTTTTGATAACTTTTTTGGTTATAATTTCTAATTTAAAAAATAAAACTAAAAAGAAAAGTTATTTTCCCTTTATTTTAATTTTTTTAATTATATTTTAAATCTTTTGCGAATGTTTGGTGTGTAAATAAAAGAGAGCTCTGGAAAAAAAACATTTTTATTGTTGTTGTTTCCCGTTATAATTTCTTAATTTAAAAATAAAAAGTTTATTTTCCCTTTATTTTATTTTTTTCTTTTAAATTATACTTCAAATCTTTTTTGAATGGTGTGTGTAAATAAAAGAGAATTCTCCAAGCAAAAAAACCTATATTTATTGTTGTTGTTTGGCATGAGACTGTTTTTAGGAAACTGTATTAAATTCTTCCCTTAAATCTTTTGTGAATGATCCTAAATCTGAAAAGTTTGAATTTATTTTTTTATGTCTTATAAGCAAAGTCTTCAAAAAAAAAAAATATGGAATCCTATTTTAATGATTTTGAATCATATATTTGTATTTTTTAGGTTTGAAATTTTACATTTTATGATTTATATAATTATCTATTATGTAAACTAGCATAGATTTGTCTTAACCCTAGATCTATCAAACAAGAGGGATCAAATCTCTCAAGGTACAAAACTTTATTAAAATTCAATCTCTAAACCTCATTTTTTAGTGCAAAACGTGAACAAACATTTTACACCATGAAATATTTAATCCCTCTTCGTGCTTGATAGATCTAAACGATTTCACCTAATTTTGGAATTAACCCTTCCATCTTATTATTATGTTTGTTTCTATTTACTCTTAATATTTACCATATATCAATAAACTTATTTAGCCCATAATTGGGATGGTAACCTCCTAAATCGATGTAAAAAGAAGTGGTTGTTTGGCATGTTAACTAAAAGATAATTTTCATGTTAGTTTGTGTGTCCAAAACCTATGTTTGGCATGTTATCTAAAAGATTATTTGCATGTTAGTTTGCCTATCTATCTAGTTTAACCCTGGAACATCTTATTCTAAATGAGTTGAGTGTTATTGTTGCATTGAATTGTGTTATTGAATCATTCTCAATATTATCTATGGGTAGTCATCCATTTTTTCTATTGGTTTATTCTTCTCAAGTTTTTAGGTGCATTAGGGGCATTAGATATTAGTGTTTTCATTCTATTTTCCAGTTACTATAGCAATATCTCATGCATATAGCTTATGTTTTTCATGTTTATTTGCATTTCATCAGCATTTGTGACGTTATGTAGTTGCAGTGTTTTTGTACCCTATTGACATTGTACCCTATTAAATTTGTGGAGAATATTTCTCTGAAATGAAGTATATATGTTATTACATCTAATTTACTGCTCATTGGGAGACTAGAATTGGTATTAAAACTTAGTGTGTGATGAATTTGTTATGGATTCATTGTTTATGAGAATTGATCAAAAGTATTGTGTTTACGGATTAGATGTATCTACTACAACATTCATGGTTGTCATTATTTGCAGTAGAAATGAGCCTTGCGATGTCTCGTGGAATGAATCGATGCATTTAACTGAGTAAGCATGTCTCCCCTGTTTACACTAGTAATTCAAAAATAACTTCGAAAAACATAATTATACACACACGCACACATGCACATATATATGTACGACATTTGTGACATTTTGTAGTTGCAATATTGTTATACCCTATTGACATCATATCCTATTAAATTTGTGGAGAATATTTTTGTTAAATGAAGTATACATGTTATTTCATCTAATACACTGCTCAATGGGAAAATTGAATTGGTACTAAAATTAGTGTGTGACAAATTTGTTGTGGATTCATTGTTTATGGAGAACTAATCAAAAGTATTATGTTTGTGGATTATATGTATCGACTACAACATTCGTGGTTGTTGTTATTTGCAGTAGCAAAGAGCCTCGTGAGGTCCCCTAGAATGGATCGTTGCATTTAACCAAGTAAGCATGTATCCCATGTTTACACTCGTAATTCAAAAATAACTTAGAAAAGCATAATTATGTGTGTGTGGTGTGTGTGAACTAAGGAATTAGAAGTATTTATGGTTTAAGGAATTAGAAAAGCATATTATATATTATATATATAATTATATATTATATATATATATATATATATATATATATATATATATAATATAAACTAAGGAATTAGAAGTATTTATGATTTTACATTTCCTAAACTTCTTACATTTAAGAATTAGTCAATCTAACCATGTTCCTCACAAAGACTCATAGAAATTTTTTTATAAATCTAACCCTAATAAAGCATTTGTGTATCATATTAATTACTCAAATAATTAATCACATCAATCTCTCAAACAAAACAAAAAAACAAACAAAAAAAATTGCAACCATACTGTAATATATGGCCTATACAATCTTAATCCTCAAAAATCCTTAGTGATTAGGTAGCAAAGGAACCAACAATTATGAATGTTACAAAATATTAGAGAATCAGATAGAGATGCACAAGAATAAATTGTTTCTTATTCATCAAATTGATTTGGACAGCCAGTGCATTATATAGGCAGACATAGACAACCTTTAGGATAATCTAGATTCAAATAAGTTGGATCACCAACTCACAACACATACTATGAAGACACAACTCGTGAAAAACATACTCAAGCTAACTACAAGGACACAACTCATCAACTCTATCTAGACTCATCATTTCGACATTATTCAAACATCCTCATTTATGGAGAAATGGACTTTCAACAATGCCTAGTTGTTGTCTACATATTTCAAAGTTTATCTTTCTAAGAGGCTTGGTAAAGGTTCCAGCTACATTCCACTAGTGTTCTATTTTTCTTCTTAGCAACTCCATTTTGTTTATGTGTATGAAGCATTGTAAATTGTTGTAGAATCCAATGAATTTTAAAATATTGATTAAATTCTCTTGATTTGTATTCTCCCCCTTGATCATATCTGAGAATTTTGATGTATTTTCCAATTTATTTTTCCACCATGTTTTTTAATTCCTTAAAGTACTCAAAAACATCATTTTTCTTTCTTATGAAATAGACCCAAGTACATCTATATATATATATATAAATATAAAGAGAAGACAATGCTCCACCAAGAGATCTAGATTTCATAGGTCCACATACATTAGTATGAATTAATTCAAGCATTTCTCGTTGTCTTTTTTCTTCATGTACAGGAAATTCCTCTCTATGTTGCTTTCCAAGTGCCCATGCTTCACATTCAACATGATTATTCTTCATAACAGGAATACCTTCAACATTTGTCTTTCTTTGAAGTAACATCAAATAATTTTGATTTGAATTACCATACCTTTGATTCCATGACTCTTCTTTTGACATTGTTGTAGAATCCAATGCTTGATGCCCTATCTTGGTCACATTCAACTTATACAAACCTCCAACTCTAGTCACATTCAGCTTATAAAAACCTCCAACTCTAGTACCCATGGAAATAACATGTAGCGATCTTGTATGTCTTTAAAAACACACTATGGTTTAACAAATTCACCTTTAGATATTGATCAACAATAGTAGAAACAAACATTAAATTCTTTTTTATACCGCGAAAATACATCACATCATGGATTTGTCTCTCTTGTCCATTAAGAAACTTCACACCTATTATTCCATAACATTTCAATGGATCTGTTATCTCCTAGACTAACACATGTTCCATCAATGTTCTCATGATATTAATCAAACCAATACTTATTACAAGACATATGGAGTGATGCCCCAGAATCAATGAACCAAGCATTTACATCATGAGTCTCAACAGGCAATGTAGCATCAGAAACACACAATCTGAGATTTTTAAATCCATCATTGATTGAGGTGTCTTTGTCCAAAAATTTCCCATTAGGCTTTTGTTTCTTTGTTTAGACTCACTCTATTTTATTTTATAGCAGTCTTCACCATCATATCGAGGTTTTCCACAATAATAACAATCACCATTTCTCTTATCATAAAATAGAAATTTAGATTGTGCCATACCTTTATGTTTTTCTTGAAACTTTCATCCTTTGTTCTTTTCCCATGGCTTGTCTTTGTATGGTCATTTACCCTTGAATACTAATGTCAAATCTAAGCTACCAGAGCCCAAATTGAAGTTCTTCATCCTTTCTTCCTCTTGTCGAAGAATACCTACTAATTCATCAAAAGTAGGGGGTTTCTCTCTATGTGAAAGACTTTAAACAAAAATTTGATAATATTGCACTAAGTCATTTAATGTAATGGTGACCAAGTAAGTATTGGACCTCTTTTCACCAATTTCCTAACATATCACTTAGACCTTAGGCACCGGAAATGAATTTTCTTATACTTTTATTGGTTTCTTTTTTAATTGACAAAAGCTTGGTCTTTAAGAACAAAATCCAATTGGTAGTATATATTTCATACAAGCTTTCATGAACATCCCATGTTTCTTTGGATATTTTACAATCCCTAATATGAGAAATGATGTTGTCCTTAATGGAGATTCGTAGAAACACCTTTGCTTTTGTTTCCTATTTTTCCCTCTCTAGAATGGTTACAACAATAGTGGGTTTGGTCTCTCCCCCACTTATTCTGGGTCATAAATTATTTCCCTCTAAAACTATTCATACTTTGAATTTCCAATTTGCATAATTTCCTCCATCAAACTTTATGGACTCATTCAAATAAGTTTCAACCAAAAAATTTGACATTTTTCAAAAAAAAAATATTCAATCTTCGAAAAATAATCTTTAAAAAAAATATCCCCACCACTCGCACAAACTCCTCTTCACCATTTAACAAAAACAAAAAAAAAAAAAAACAAATATCTTAAATCCGTACCTCTCATTTACATTACATGAAATTTATTTTCCAAAAACTCAAACTTTATACCACACCCGCATATATGTGTATATATATATATATACTTCACGACACAGAAAAAACAAACTTCCTTAAAATAAACTTTAATATACTACAATGTTACTTTTTAAAAAGCAAGAGTGGAAAATTCAACTCATAACTTGACTCGATGGAAAAAATCGGGATGATTTCACAAAGGGATGATGACTTACGGCACCAGATTCACTTAATTATTCTACAGTTTGATCTAAAAATAAATAAACTCTTCGCAATGGTGACTGCTAGCTTCGATTCAAATTAATTGACATGCAAATGACATCGCGTGGGCTACTCAAATGGAATTGGACGTAGTGGCTTCAATGTACAGTCTTTAATTCACATTTTAGATAGGCTCTTCACATATTTTGCAAATTTACAACACCCACCCGTAGATCCACACAAATCTCAACCAGCAAAGCACCACATCAAGAAAAAAATCAATCGAGATTGCTCCAATCAATCTGGATTGCTCCTTCACAGGTTCCGGGCAGATGAAAACGCCAACAAAGTTTTACAGATAATAGGCACAAAACGATATCACATCCCTCAAAGATCTTGGCCCTTTTGCTCTCACATCTGAAGCTTTCTAATCTCGCCCTCTACCTCTAATACGATATTAGAGAATCAGAGAGATGCATAGGAATAAATCGTTTTTGATTGATGAAGTTGTTTTGCACAAACAATACATTATATAAGAGAACATAGACAACTTCTAGGAAAATCTAGATGCAAATGATTTGCATCACCAACTCACAACAAAAACACAACTCAAGATAGATAGAATCAAACACTAACTACAAGGACACGAGTCATAAACTCTATCTAGAGTCATCATTACAACATTAGTCCAACAAAAAAATATATTATTCATCAACAACCAACGAGAGTGGAGCACTCTTCTTGAGGTAATTGTTTATTTAAAATCCATTTACACTACATGAATTTCATAAATAAATCGATTTTTGTATTTGAAACTCACGATTTAGACTTTACAAGTTGTTTACTAGTGTTACAAATGGAGATCTATATTTAATACTTAACCAATAAAATTCCCATTAATAGAGTGGAAAAACTCCAATTGATATCATTATTTCTCACACCAAATACATTGTTTGTCTAGACTACAAGATTAACAATTAACACATTTCTTATGTCTAACAACAATTTTGAGCATAATTTAACCCACTCGCCCATGGTGCCTTATACAATTTGAAAAATGGATTTACCAGTAGCTATAGTTATGTGGAAATTAAGGATAAAATCTTTGGTGCATGCAGGTGATGCATGATCATCTAGAAAGAGCTTCCCTTGTGTATGTACAATCCTCTTATGGAACTCATCAAATGATAGATTGTACACATCCATGATCGGATCATCATCAAGGAGAACAACATCTCCTTCGTCACTTGAGGTTGGCTCTACTAATGGAAGTGGTGGAGGCAAAGGGATGACCTATGGTCCTCTTGGCATCAGGTCAACATCTTCATCCTGCGAATCTTATTCCAACTTCATGTCTGTCACTTCAATTAATTGATCAATCTGTAGAGCAAGCTCTCGATCCTAAATCAGTTCACCTTTCTCTTCAGCTACTGGTTACTCCAGCTCTTTAACTTGTATCTTCATTGTTTCCTCTGTCATCATGCCTTGCCTTTGTTCTTCTTCCTTCTTCTACTTCTCTTCTCTTTCTCTCCTCCTCAACTCATGTTCTTCCTTCAACTTCTTCTCGTTCTCTTGTAGCTTTAGTTTTTCCTCCTACAACCTCTACTTTTCTCTCTTCCTCTGTTATACTCTCTTCATCTTTTGTTCCCTCTTCGCCTCCACTACCAAATTTGCCTTCGCGATAATAGGAGTTGCCTTCATTTTGCAGCTTTTCTCTCCCTTTAGATTGTCATCAATCTTCCTCTTTCCCTTGTCTTGAATTGGATTGCTTCCTTCTATTGTTGTTGTTGTTGCTTTCGGAACTACTATTGTTTCTGGAGTAGCCTTCAAAGTCCTTGCTATACTGACTCGCTCATTAAGTTTGCAGGCATTGTAGTAGTACCTTCAAGGATCCTCCTCTCGTCAATGAAATGCCCTGTTGATCCATGGAAAGTTAACTCTCGTATAGTGGTCATTACAAATATTGTGGGGATCATACGAATAAATCCTTGGTTCTAAACTCAAATTTCACTATGTCCTTAGCCTCGGCATCTACATCTTTTAAGTTCTTAATCTCATATAGTCTAATCTGTAAAGGAAGAGTGTAGTTTGATTTGTAAAGGAAGAGTGGGGCATGGTGCTTTCTTCTTCCTATGTAGTGCTGCTGAAAACCTTATAGTGAGGTGGTATGATACTTCTTGCATGATCAGTGTATTAGTGGCATACCCTGGAAAGACATGTGGAGACTTCTCTCCGCAAACAATCTAATGAAAGTGCCACCTAGTGAGGCATACCAATCTGCAATGTCTACTATCACCTCAATTACTTCTCGGGACATGAAAGGTGGTTCTTGCTCAAATATAAGCTTGTATAGAAGGATGATAAAGATTTCAGTTAGCCTTGCCATCACTCCTCGATAACTAGAGTCGGAAAGAAACTTGCAATAGATGTTCACGATAGTCTCTCATGGTGTGTATGTCTGATTCATTCCATGGAACTGTTGTTGTGCACAGATTGCATCTAGTAATTATATAGACATATAGAACCCGACATTTTCATCCTTGGGTAGATTTTGAGCCTTAGCTACATGGGACTTCATTTGTTGATCCAACAGATTCAACCAGTTGAATGGAAACCCATCACTTACCAACTAGTCCAGTAAGACTACCCACCCTTTAGGAAAGGTTTATGTGCTCTCTTGACCATATATTCTGCAAGAGAAGATGATCAAGAACTAATAAGCCTTCCAGGGGGACTTTATCTTGTAAACATGGGTGGGTGTCTATCTAAACTTTGATCGCTCTTTCACCCAGCGCTTAAAAATGTCTCTTGTATTCACATAGCTACGGGTGACTCGAGAAAGTGATACATTTTCTAAAAGTCTTATGCACTGAAGGTGGCAAGCTTCTTCCCATTGGCATTGCTCTATGTCATAGATTGTTCATTTGTATGTGAGATAATCCAACTGATGATGTTCGCACATGGGAAGGTGGGGTACATGCATGCAACCTTGTATAGACTTAATTGCGAATGCTATATAGGCTGGTCGGTCCTCCAAATATGCCTCAAATTCCTTTGTAAAAGTGCCTTTGATTTTTTTCCATGTCAGTGTTGTTCCCTTCTCAATAAATAGTTGAGTATCTGCATACACTGGTAAATCAACTTATGTATGCTTAATTGCTTCCCCTGTACTGCTCTAGTTGGTTTCCTTTGATGAAGCTCTCTTAGATGCCATGTTAGCTATGATGGCTAAAGAGATTCTCAACAACTCTCGTACCTATGGGATAGAGAGGACCTTCATTAAAATGCCAGTTTGAAAGCAAAACAAGTTCAAGGAAAGTTCAAGCCGAAAGTCGGGCACTAGATGTGAGGGATTATACAGTTTTTATTGACAATGGTGATTGGCTAACTATGGGAACTGCGCACTACGCAGTCCCAATATCCAGGGTAAAAATTTGATAACTGGAACTGGGAAAAAGCCTGGGAGAGACTGCACATTGTGCAGTCTCAGTGGCCAAGTTGGGAGGCAAGCTCCTGGAACTAAACAGTGCACAGTTGGAGCTAGCTTAGGATATGCTCGGTGCAATTCCAAAGGCCAAGCTAGTGACTTGAGTCACCAATTTGCATAGTGCCAACTATTCAAAGTGAGATCTAGACAAGGGAAACCCAGATCTTCCCAAGGGAAGAGTGAAAAACAAGTAGATCTGAGAGATAGTGTGAAGCTAAGTGAAAATATGACTAAGGGTAGATGCATGCATGTGAATCAAGTGTAGCAATTGATTAAATGAAAGGAAAACAAAGTATGTGAGGAGAGTCGCTACAATGACGACCGTTGGTGCAAAAATAGGAAATCTCATGCCACACTAGGGAAAGGAAATCCATAACTTGAAATAACACTTCTACAATTTAAAACTCCAGCAACCATGTATAGAAACAAGTGAAACAATACTCACACAAGCCAAACAACAAAAAGTGACAAAAAAGCAGCAAAAGATGATAAAATAAAAACTCACCCAGAAAAGCGACAACGATCGTACTGAACACTCGATCTCCTCGAGAATTATAGAGATCCAATATCGAATGTGAAAATGAGCTCTAGCGTCATTGATTAAATATATTTGGACAAATTATGGTTTATGCTACGCCTAAAATCAAGGAAAAATAGACACTTGGTAGAATTTTCTAAAAATAGCGCAACTGCCTCCTTCGAGATACTAAAAATAGATCCCTATATTTTAGGGATGATTTTTTACTTTTTTCCTTTTTCTTTTTTTGAGGAAACTTTCCCTGCACACTGTCGGGAACTGGTAAACTTTCCGGCTCAGTGCACTGCATAGTTTCTAAGCTCAGTGAGGGTTGCGCAATTTCTAGGCCAAGTGTTGGGCATGCCCCTCATGACTGCACATTTTCTGAGCTCAAGGCTCACCAGAAGTCAGGACTACACAATTCCCAACAACAAGGCTAGTTGTCCTCAATAATTGCGCATTTTCTGGGGCAAGCCCAGAAATGTTGTGGGACCAAGTAAGGAGATCAACTTGTGAGTTAGAAAATCAACTAAGTAGGCAAACACAAGCCAAAATGAAAATGATAAGCTTCAGCTGAAGCACAAGTACCTGGATTAGTGCAAGATGAGTTGTTGTGGTTAAGAAGGAAGGCTCCAAAATCGAAGCATATGCAAAATTTTGGAGGGTGGTTGTAGTCGCTACAACATTGGCAATACAATAATAGAAATCCAACTCTCTGTTTGGACCTTGCCTCATGCAAAGTGAGTCTAACCCTTC
Source organism: Pinus taeda (assembly GCA_000404065.3). Lineage (NCBI taxonomy): Eukaryota > Viridiplantae > Streptophyta > Pinopsida > Pinales > Pinaceae > Pinus > Pinus taeda. Next base: position 145,287 of record APFE030764871.1, read on the forward strand.
CAGAATTATTATTTAGTTCTTTGATTATCATAGCTTCTTCACTTAGCTTGAGTTAAAGATGTAGTCCCTACCATTCTCTTTGTCGAAAGCACACATACCAAGCCAAGTCAAACTGAGTTGTTTCGATTGGGGATGAGGCATATATAAATGCACAGGTAAAATAGATTGTCCGAGTTTTAGTTTCATCTCTGGTGTTGCTCCACTGCTAGCAAGCCTTGAAAATACCCTGGCAGAGTCACTTCTGGAACACAAGCATTGCTCCGCTATGAGCAAACCTAGACATTACCCCAATGGAGTTACTTGCTTCACCTATCTGCTCAGGAAGTGTTTCTCTTCTTTCTCCCTTTATTTCATTTTTTTATTTGTTCAAAGAATTATGCATAGGCACTTATTTATTTCATGAGGCAGAATAGGGATCCCAACTTATTGAGAGAAAAAGAGGTTGTCCCTTCAAAGACAAATATATATATATATATATATATATGACATACTTATTAAGGTTTTTCCCCTCTTCTCACTCTACTTGACGGAGTTGACAAGGGTTAACTGAAAATAGAAAATCAATTAGAGTAGGTGGTACTAGTTAAACGTGCACGCATCGTGATTTCACCATGACTTTCTTCGAAAGGAACGTATTTTCCATTAGGGTATCATTGACTAAAATAAATGCAAGGTCTGCATAAAGAGAGGGAAATAAACAAATAACCAAGTGTTAATAGAAGTACAAGTTCCTCTTGAACTTCACTCTGCTTGTCTCAGAAGCCAAACATGGTTTCATGTGAAAGCTAACCTACATATGCAAAAGCAAACAAACAAATGAGGGAAGTAGGATAAAGCAAAACAAATTAAAGAAAATCGAGAGACAAATAAGAAAAGTAAAACTACTACTCCTACTCCTAACCTAAGTAGAACATAGGCCAATTTACGTAAAGTGATACTTTCAATGTAGCCTTTAGCGCATTGGCTGGCCCATGTGAGTGAGAGCATGAACGCTAAGAAATATATACAAGCAAACCAAAAATAAAGAAAGATAAAATAATGCAAACCAGAACATTCGAAGCTTGAATGCATCTGCAGAAAAGTAAACATGAAAAGCACATGAAAGGAACTCTGTGGATGTACCATGGTGTCCTAACACAATTCGAGTCAAAGACAAGCATGTACACATTTTTGAACTTGGGAAATGAGCAAATATGAAGAAAGAAGAAATTTTTTGTTCTGCAATAGTGCTTGCTATGTGCAACTCCTCCAATGATTGAGTGATAGGATCGTGTGATACTGAGATGGAGGATGGAAAAATGGTAACATAGATTGATTTTCAATGTGAACAACAAAGTGATGAGGAGCATGGAAATATTCAACACACTTCTGATTGGAAGTGGAACTTACCTCAAGACTAAGAGAACCTAACATTACCATCAGCTCAGGATGAAGTGCTTCGACAGCTTGGGGAGGTTCCAATTCATCAGAAGATGGATCATCAAAGAGAAGAAGCTTAGAAAGATCAATAGTGGACAAATCAACATCGTGATCAAATTAATGAATGAAAAGATCAGGGAAACCACAATCCGAAAGTTCAATATCACGAGGAGAGGCATCCTCATGATATGACAAATCATAAATAGCGGATGATGGAAAATGTTATATTTCACCCTCTATGTTTCCAAAAAGGTAAGATGAGAGATTGGGAGGATTAGGGAACACAAATTTTTCCTCTCTGCATTCAAATGGAAAACTGACATTCCACTATTCTTGTGAATGATCGAAAGTAGAAACATCCAAAAATGAATTTTCACAAGATTGAACAGGAATGACAGAATCATGGAATATGTCAGGATAATGTGGAAGAGGTGCGGACGAAAGGAAGTCATCCTTCACTGCATATTCTTGTTTAGACTCCCACACATACTCATCAAAAATGATATCGCAAGTTGGTTGTTCAACACCAACTCCTTCCAAAGCTTGATCCCCGTGAACATCACAAGTGAGATCCAAGACAAGTGAACACAACACACCAAAATCTGGAGGATCATAGGGACTGAAGTATGGAGGATGAGGAGATAGCACTTCAACACAACAATCAGAGTTACAGTCCAAATCTGCACAGAAATTCTAAGTAAGTGGGGTAGCAGGAGATGGTGGTAGATCAACAAGTGAATTATCAACTTCTACCACTGCGACCTCCAGAGCTAGAGTTGTTTGATGAGAAGGGGACAGAGGGTCACTTGGAAAAACAACCTTGTTCCTCTCTGATTTAGAAGCTCTTAACACCAAGGTATGTTGGGAGAGGTTCGAAAGATTCTAACTCATATGGATATCCAAAAATGTGAACAAGATATTGAAATCTTTCAGTCAAAAATTCTCAATCAATTTCATCTTCAGAAAATTCAAAAGAGTAATGAATGAAATGATACATGAAAATTTTCAAGAGATTCGTCGAGTGTTTTTCACAATTTCAAAAAACATTATTAAGGGTTTTACGATCATAAAGAATGAAAGCATGTCATGATTCACCAACAAATTGTTTGAAAGAGTTTATGGAGGCTATAAGCAAGGTCTGACACCATTTCTTTGCTTGCCCTTCGAACGTGAGAAAAAACAACCCATAGGAAACATCCTCAGAATGGATATCATGCTTGTCACATAAACTGAGAAAAGTGGTTGCATGCCTAAGCAAGGTTATTCCACCCTCTCCATTGAACTTAAATTTAGAAAATTCATTCAAAATCCTTGCCGAAAATTTCAAATTTGTAGAGTTAGAAAAGTATGTTGGGGTTATGAATTGTGAAGAATTTATGAAATATGTGCAGAAATTCAAAATAGACTTCAAGGACTCAACCTTTCATTTGGTCCTCCTTACACCAGAAATGTTGACGGTGTTGGGCCCGCCAACATTCAAGGGATCTCCCCGATATGAAATCCCAATTAGACCTCACACCATTTGGAATAGGAGTCCCAAGGGTGGGTGGTAATTTTATGATCTGAAAATGGGGCTCTTAGACTTCTCGTCTAACTTACAAGAACCTCTCCCACTTCCAAAGCTTTAAATTTTCCCAAGTCTATTTGATCAACCAACGCAGAAATAAGAAATGCTTGAAAATATGGGTGTATGCTGGTATTTGTTTTCAGCTGATTATTTACTTTAAATTTATTGTTTGTGCTGATATGGGAAGGTACTTAAACTAATATATAAATGCATATAACAATAGTTGAAGCAACAATAAAAACAAACACATAAGGCAACAGTATAATATGGAGTTCACCCTAATATCTTGGGCTACGTCTCCTTGAGCTCTAATCAACTCGATTAGGCTCTCTGGGATTATGGCAATAGTTCTTTTACAGGTGCCTACACTTAACTCCAATGTTTTATACAGGAACATTGGGCTCAGAACACCATCTTATCCCTTTTCTCTTGGAGCTCCTTGGCTTTCTAGCTCTGGCTCTTGGCTTTGGCTCTGGCTCTGGCTCTGATTCTAGCTCTGGCTTTTCTAAGCTCTTTCGCTCACCCTTTGCATGCCTCTGTGAATCACTCGACCTCCAAGAAACTCCAACAACAATATGTTGCTGTCAGTTGAGCTCTCTGGCTTTTCCACTCGACCTCTAAGTGACTCCCTAGACTCTTTGTGCATTCAGTGTCTTCTCTTCTTTTACTCTCTGTCTGTTCGTGGTTGTTAGAACCATTCCATTCCCCGACTGTTCGTTTCCTCTCCTAGCTCTTCGGATCGCCTGCCTCAGTGTTGGAATTCCCTGCTCTACATCATCATCACTATAACGCTTCACAGAGAGGTGGCCACTTGTCTCCTCACGAGCTGAGCCAACTCTTCCTCAAACGGTTCGTTACTTCTGTTACTCTTTGAAATGATTCATCCGCCAACTCAGCGATCCAATCGGACTTCAACCTTTATGTGCCAAAGCTTATTTTCTCCGTCGAATCCGGTTTCCCATCGGGCGCAATCTCCGCCGTTAGATCTGGGGCCTCCAGATCCTAGGTTATCGCTCTTATCGCGCGGTTGACTTGCTCGGATGTTAGCCCATGATGAGAGCAGTTTTCTCTCTCATCCACCAGACACGCGTCAATCACTATATGGCATCGTTGGGTCCTCTGACAATTCTGCTTACCGCCCAAAACGCTTCCGATATTCCGCCAGTTTTGGAGCACGGGACCCACATGTCGCTTTAGCGCTTTTCGCACAGTTTTTGGGTTTTCCTTGTGACCGTGCGCTCGAGACTTTTCCTTCTCGAGGGGTTTTTCCCAGTGATCGCGATTAGCGCTTTGCGCTAATTGCACATCAAAAATGACCTTCGTTTTCTAATCTGGACTTCCTAACTGCTAGTTTGCGCCACTGCGTGGTCTCCATGGGCCTTGGTCAGCATGCTTTGACCGAAGGTCCTCGTTGCTCTATGCTAGCTGCAAATTGTCATTGTTCAGAGGTTATTTCTGATAAGCTTTGACATCCACAAGACTTTACACTCCGGTATGAGTTTTTATAGAGTTTAGGTAGCTTTAAGAGAGTTCAAGGATCCAATTTCAAATCATTTTATGCCTTGACCACTGAAACGCGGAGAGGAAAGTATGATAACTTTTGGTAAGAGCATGTGTGTGACTCTACGAAGAGTCAAGTGTGATGCATGAAGCTTCCAACGGACGAAGGAAAAGGAATTGTTCCCCTTGGAAGCATGTAATAGTACACAACTTGAAAGGAACACACGAGTGAAATGACATCATAAGCTAAAATGCATAATAGTCCACAAATTAAAGTGACGAGTTAATCCAACAACATTCATTCAACAAGATTCATACAAATGCAAAAAAAATAGTTCATAAACATATGCATAATTTGAATATCATACATTACCAATACAACAAGAATAGTCCTACTATATTAACAACATATGCATGAAAGCATAGTGACTTTGATTTTATTATTATAAGTGAAATTTCATTCCATACATACACCATTGATG
>APFE030764873.1:9874-20616 GCA_000404065.3 Pinus taeda
CAATAAATAGGCCTTCGAGCCTCATTGTAACATAGTTTAGAGGCATGTAGCCACACATCTCTTCTCAGAGATAAGCTACCATCGCCCTAGCTGGTTTTTTTATATTTCCAATTGTAAGCATATTTCAGTATTTTCCATTAATGAAATGAAGTATTATTTCCGTTGCATCTTTGTGTATATGGTTATCTCTGTATTTTATTGCGTTCACAGTGAGCTGAAAACAATGGGCATCAAGCAGACAAAGCACAACAAACTGATTTTCAACACTTACAAGAGGAGGAAGAAGGCTTATGGACCATTGATTTTGATGGAGCAGTAAGGAATGATGGAGCTGGTATTGGCAGTTGGGTACGTAGTCCTTTCTCCGCCCCAAACAAAGTACCTAGCAGTGTGAGAGTTTGCTCCTACAAGCTGGCCTTCGAATGTTCCAATAATGAAGCTGAATATGAAGCTTTGATTGTTGGCCCTTAGAAAGCTGAATGCAAAGAGGATTTCAATGTATGGCGACTTCGAGTTGGTAATAAAAGAGGTCAGAGGTGAATATCAAGAAAAACATCCTAGGATGTGGGCCTATCAAAATGTAGTTTTGGACATCTTGAAGCTGTTTTCTGAATACACTTTGACATGTGTGCCAAGAATCCAAAATAGCATTGCTGATGCTCTTGCCAAGGCAGCGAGCAGCTTAAAGATCCCCATGAACTCTAGCAATAGATTTGAAATCCATGTCAAGCATCGTCCAACCATTCCAAACAATCAACGACATTGGCAAGTATTTCAAGATGGTGAGGAGATTAAAGATTTTCTGCTCAACAAAGGCGTTTGAAGAAACCTCAATCGATGTGGAAAATGATGAAGACAATGGGAATGGTATAAATGAAGTGCAGATCAATCAAATGGACGTAATGCAGCTGAAGAATAACATCATTCCTAAAGGCTTGATACCTCTAGAAGAACTTTTTGATCACGATGATCTAGCCGGAAAACCAAGATTGCAGCTGACAGAAAAGGGTGTAGAAGAGGTCCACATCAGTACAACTACCAATCCAAAGTTGGTAAAATTGTCTAAAGCATTACCGCCAAAGATCAAAGACAAATATATCAGTTTGATGGCTTCATTTGCAGATGTATTTGCTTGGGATTATTCTGATTTAAAAACCTATGATACAAATATCATTCAGCTTACGATACCTATCAAGCCCAACCAAAAACCATTAAAACAAAAGCTGAGGAGGATAAATCCAAAGTTGTTGCCATCCATCGAAAAGGAGGTAAATAGGTTGTTCAAATGAGGTATTATTGTGCCCATTATATTTTCAGATTGGATATCTAAGTTAGTGCCTGTAAGTAAGAAGACCGGTGAGATCCGCCTATGCATTGATTTCAGAAATCTAAATAAGGTCTCATTAAAGGACAACTATTCACTGCCCAAGATGGACCATATACTTCAGCGAGTGGTAGGGGTGTCTCGTATGTCGCTGCTTGATGGCTATTCTGGATATAATGAGATTTCCATTCATGAAGATGATAGAAACAAGACAACATTCATCACTCCATGGGGAACCTTTCACTACGCCAAAATGGAATTCGATTTAAACAATGCAGGTACCACATTTCAGCGTGCAATGGAATTGGCATTTGCAAATGAGAAGGATTTATTTTTGGTGGTGTACTTGGATGACCTGATGGTGTCTTCAAAATCTGATGAAAAACACATGCATCACCTAAAAATTATCTTTCAAAAATGCAGGAAATATGGTTTATCATTGAATCCAAAGAAGAGCTTGTTTTCCATGGAGGAAGGAAAATTACTTGGGCATATCATTTCAAAAGATGGCATCCGCATAGATCCTGTACGTGTCTAAGCAATTCAGCAAATCGATCTGCCTAGAAACAAAAAGGAAATACAATCATTCAACGGTAAGATGAATTTTTTGCGTCGTTTTGTACCCAATCTTGTAGAACACTTGAGAGAAATGACCAACATGCTTAAAAAGGACAGTCAGGTGAAATGGACAGATGAGGCAGTAAAATATTTCAACTTGATCAAATTGGCCCTTTCTTCAGCTCCAGTTCTAGTAAGCCTGGACTATACTGAGGATTTCATATTGTTTTCTTTTGCTTCGAGGCATACTATGGCAGCTGTATTATTGCAGAAGAGAGAGGGTCATGAAAGACCCATTGCATTTTTTAGCAGATCTATAAGAGACAAAACTTTAAAGTATAACATCATTGAGAAGCAATCCCTGGCCTTGGTGAAGGCATTGAAAGATTTCCGAGTATATATCCTACATTCTCACATTCTGGCCTATGTTCCTAATACTGTTGTAAAAGATGTTTTGGTACAGACCGATTCGGAAGGGAGAATAGGAAAATGGATTGCAGTCTTGCTAGAATACGATGGAGAGATAAAGCCTACAAAGCTGATCAAAGGACAGGGGTTGGCGAAGCTAATGGCTCAATCAAATTTGCATGCATTGGACATAAATCTGATTGTTGCCCTGACCGATGAAAATGAGGATGGAACGTCAATTTAGGTATTTTGAAATGTATTCGTTGTCCCCATGGTATTCTGATATAATACATGTGTTGCAAAATCAATCACCATTGCATGGCATGACTAGAAATAAAGAGAGAACACTTAAATTGAAAGCTGCCAATTTTTGTATTATGAATTCTGCATTGTATTGGAAAGATCCTGGTTGCGTCTTGTTAAACTGCCTGGTGGAAGAGGAGGCAAAGAAAGCCATGGAAGATTTCCAGAGAGGAGAGTGTGGTGGTCATCTTTTCTGGAAATCAACAGCTAACAAAATTTTGAGAGCAGGGTACTACTAGCCTACTTTGTTTGCTGATGCGCATAAGATGGTAAAGCACTATCATAAGTGTTAAATTTTCGAAGGAATGAGAAGGATTTATTTTTGGTGGTGTACTTGGATGACCTGACGGTGTCTTCAAAATCTGATGAAAAACACATGCATCACCTAAAAATTGTCTTTCAAAAATGCAGGAAATATGGTTTATCATTGAATCCAAAGAAGAGCTTGTTTTCCATGGAGGAAGGAAAATTACTTGGGCATATCATTTCAAAAGATGGCATCCGCATAGATCCTGTACGTGTCTAAGCAATTCAGCAAATCGATCTGCCTAGAAGCAAAAAGGAAATACAATCATTCAATGGTAAGATGAATTTTTTGCGTCGTTTTGTACCCAATCTTGCAGAACAATTGAGAGAAATGACCAACATGCTTAAAAAGGACAGTCAGGTGAAATGGACAGATGAGGGAGTAAAATATTTCAACTTGATCAAATTGGCCCTTTCTTCAGCTCCAGTTCTAGTAAGCCTGGACTATACTGAGGATTTCATATTGTTTTCTTTTGCTTCGAGGCATACTATGGCAGCTGTATTATTGCAGAAGAGAGAGGGTCATGAAAGACCCATTGCATTTTTTAGCAGATCTATAAGAGACACAACTTTAAAGTATAACATCATTGAGAAGCAATCCCTGGCCTTGGTGAAGGCATTGAAAGATTTCCGGGTATATATCCTACATTCTCACATTCTAGCCTATGTTCCTAATAATATTGTAAAAGATGTTTTGGTACAGACCGATTCGGAAGGGAGAATAGGAAAATGGATTGCAGTCTTGCTAGAATACGACGTAGAGATAAAGCCTACAAAGCTGATCAAAGGACAGGGGTTGGCGAAGCTAATGGCTGAATCAAATTTGCATGCATTGGACATAAATCTGATTGTTTCCCTGACCGATGAAAATGAGGAGGGAACGTCAATTTAGGTATTTTGAAATGTATTCGTTGTCCCTATGGTATTCTGATATAATATATGTGTTGCAAAATCAATCACCATTGCATGGCATGACTAGAAATAAAGTGAGAACACTTAAATTGAAAGCTGCCAATTTTTGTATTATGAATTCTGCATTGTATTGGAAAGATCGTGGTTGCGTCTTGTTAAACTGCCTGGTGGAAGAGGAGGCAAAGAAAGCCATGGAAATTTTCCACAGAGGAGAGTGTGGTGGTCATCTTTTTTGGAAATCAACAGCTAACAAAATTTTGAGAGCAGGGTACTACTAGCCTACTTTGTTTGCTGATGCGCATAAGATGGTAAAGCACTATCATAAGTGTTAAATTTTCGAAGGAAAACATAAATTACAGCCATTTCCACTCAAGCCTATCGATGTGAGCACTCCTTTTTAGTAGTCGGGGTTGGATTTCATTGGGGAAATTCATCCTGCATCTTCTGGACAGCATAGATGGATCCTTACAGCCACGGACAACTTCACAAAATGGATGTAGGCGACCCCTACTAGACAAGCAACGGACACGGTAGTCATTTCATTTCATGAAAATAACATCTTGTCTCACTTGGATTGTCCCAACAAAATAATCACTGATAATGCAGCAGCGTTTAGATCAAAAAGGATGGTAGAATTTTGTCATAAGTATCATATTATTCTGGTTCACTCAACCACCTATCATCCGCAAGGCAATGTGTTGGCAGAATCTTCAAATAAATCTTTGGTCAACATCATCAAGAAGCTGTTGGAAATAAATAAGAAGAGTTGGAACAAGAGATTGGTTCATGCGCTTTGGGGAGATTGGATCACTCACAAAAAATCGATCGGTATGTCACCATTTGAGCTTGTTTATGGAGTGGACACAATATTTCCCACTTCTCTTGCTGCCCCGGTGATCAAACTCCTTCAGGAGGCTGGCAATGAGGAAGATCCCATGTAGAGAAGGCTGAATCAAATGATCCACTTGCGGCAAACAAGAGAAGAAGTCTTCAAGAACACATCCAAGTTGTACGAGAAAATCTATGATAGAAAGGCCAAGATGGATAGATTTCAGGTGGACGGTGTAGTGCTGAAATGGGATGCAAGAAATCGGGAGAAAGGCAAGCACGAAAAGTTCAAAAATTTGTGGAAAGGTCCTTTCAAAGTCACAGCATACAAGGGTCAAAATGCCTTTCTACTAAAGGAAATAAGTGGAGAAGACTGTCCTCGAGGGCTCATCAATGGTCGGTTTCTCAAATGGTATAACTGTTGATATATGAACACTGCTTCCACTGTCATTGTAAATACCATTTTTTATTTCAGTTTGGTTTCAGTATGTACAGTCAGTTTTTGAGTTATTCCAATTGTAAGTTTGAGTCAATTTTTTGGTCACTCTAGTTTTGTAAATAAGCCAGAGTCTTGTGCTCTTTATCAAAATGATGACTCCATAGCCCAATGGACCAAGAGGCACTATCCCACTCTTCTAGAGATCTATTGTTCTTGGCACCTCCATAGGAGCTACCATCCCCCATTGGAGCCAATGTTAGATTCGGCCTGGTCAAGTCCTCCGTCAGCGATCAAAACTCTTTATGCATTTCATTATTAGGTGTCCCGCTCCTCTCTTTCAGTTGCATTTCCCTAGGGACATGCCATGACCTGAAGGAGAAAGTCATGCTAGTTTGTTTCCCTCAAGTCTAGCCCATGCTGGTTCAGGTCTTGGTCCAAAATCAATGAAATTCATGATAGTCAAGGTCTCGTCCTATTTCAGGACAGAGTAATTTTTAGTTTGAGTCTAGAAATCCATCAATTTGGTCTTTGAAAAAACATGTCCAAAAACAAGCCATGCAGGTCAGAGGGAGACCTTGTACACCTATAGTGCAGAAAGCTTCATCATCACCGCAAGAGATATCGACTCTTCTTCAAAACTCTGTTTGAAGAAAAGTCAAGCAAGGTCAACTATGACAAAATTTTCCAGAAATCGACAATTGACATTTTCAGATGCAGTCATGGATGTTAAAGACGGAGGCCCTGTTACATAATGCCTGAAAACATGTGCCAAAGATTTCATCATTTGAGCCAAAATTTCAAGGAAAAAGCGAAAATCATTGTGTTTAAAGGTCAATGCAAAAGTGCAGAACAAAAACTTTAGAAAATGGGTTTTTAAAGAGGAAAAAATCAAACCAGTTTCTATCAAGCCTATAAATATAGATTGTGGCCCAAAGAAAAGTCATTGTGCCATTGGAGACTTGGAAAGACATTGCAGAAGGTGGGAGAGTGAGATTGATAAGCGTTTGAGTGAGTTGGGAGGTGATTTGGGAAGTGCGGCGCACACAGGCAGAAGCGCGGCACACTCACCACACGCGACGCATACATAGCCAACCTAATGGTGAATGAATACACAGGTGCGGTGCATATAAGGCGCGCAGTGCACTCGGAAGAGCATGCGGCACACACAGTCCAGCAGCTCAAAAACAAGGAAAAACCGTTTCGAATCTTTGTCAAGCCCATCAAATCAAGAGGTAGGTTTTACGAAACCTCTTGTACATCAATTTTGTCAATCATATGGTGTTTATAACATGTTTAAATGGTAGCCAAAAGCACAAGGCCATCCACGGAAAAGATCACCAATAAAAATGATAAATGGTGTTGCAAAATTGTGATGATGCCACCAAGGTTCTGCTCCCATCCCCTTGTCCCCTCACCCCTCATCATTCTCACCTCCCCTCCATCATGTTTCCTAAGAAAATCATCCTAAATTCACCACTAAAACCCCCTCCCTTGTTTCTCAAAGCAAGTTGGGCGACTTTTACAGCGCGCAGCGCACACACAAGGTGGCGCGGCACACTCAGGGTGCACGGCGCACTGGGAGCCGGCCACATTGCAAAATTTCCACTAGTGTAGTGCATACCCAGTGCGCGGCACACATACTTACAAGCCCAAAATGCACTAAATTGCCAAAAAAAATTATGAATGACCCTAAAGGTAGGAGAGGTAGCTAAAATACCTTCATCATTGGCGTTTAAACTTGAAGGGGAATGTTATTATGACGACCATGAAATCAAATGCAAAATTTTTAAAAGTAAAACAAATATGATATAAAGAAGGTCAAGAAAGCTAGGGTTTTGCTACAGTAACTTTATTGCTAAAGCATGCTCCTACCCTACCTCTATGAGCTAATCCCCTTGTAGCAGTTTCCCCTAATAATCACCCTAGCTCCACTGTAATCATATCGATTTGTCCCCTCTATTCCTATGGCTCAAAACATCCAAACCATACCCCATCAACACCATACTCAAACACTCCCAAATCCGTGATAAATTTCTCCTTTTAAACCCTGTTCCTCTTTTCATCATTCCCCTCCTAAACTCCCTTGTTTTATTGTCCCCTTAGTGACAGGTTTGCAGAGCATCTATTAGTTCAGTGGTTTCAGAGTGCAGCAAAGAAATTGAGGGTACAAACAGCAGTAATGGCCTTGGAAACTGCATCAAATTATGAGGGGGAAACCCACAGTGATACAGCATGAGGAGAACAAGCTCCCCAGAGACCTAGGAGTGGCAGACATGTTAGGGATGAACCAAAAACCCTCACAGAGTTACAGGCATGCCCTCTCACTATGTCTTGTTTCCAGTACTCGGCATGTTTCGAATTTTGTGAGAGGGTGGCAAATGTCACGATTCATCATGAGTTGGTTCGCCTCTTTGCACTTCACCTACAGGGAGGACACTCTATCTTGGAAGGGGTCACTTTCACATTGACGCCCGAAACCATATCAGTGGCAATAAGCATACCAAATGTTCGAGAAGAGTGGCACAAGAAGATGAAGGTGGAGAGGGGACTTTATGAGCCTTATATAAAAGCAAGTTGTTTGAGTTAGCTCACAAGAGTTTTCCCATTCAGATTTTTGAGAGATGATTATGCTCCGTTCATGAGATTGATCATGAAATACTTTAGTTATGAGGGGAGGTTTTCTCACCTTTATACCTATCACCAGGGTGTGTATGATGAACCTCCCATTCTTCATTTGTGAGAAAATAGAAAGGATGAGAAAATTCATGCACCACAAAACCCCTCGGCAGCAGCTCAACAACGTATATCACTTTCCTCTTATCGAGATTTTGGTGGTCCATCAGTTGAGATTGCAGGGCATTGCTTGGGAGGACTTCCTCTCCCATGACTTCTTCACCAGTCCATAGGTAGTATCAAAGGAAAAACATGAGATAGTGGGTACTTCTCATCAGCATGAGCGCCATGAGACCACTGTGGTGCCATTTTCCATCACATATCAGAGAGGCTATCCAAAAGGCACTAGGCCTTTGTTTGCAGCAGCAAAGCAAGTGTTATCTCCACCTAGGGTGGAATGGACATCGCTTCCGGCATCGACGACACAAGAAGAGGATAGAGGTAAGGAGCCAATGCATGAGGAGGGGCCTTCGGGTGAGCCATAAGGTGCTCAAGGGACCGGTGTCATCCTCATTATGGATGAAGATACAGAGGCAGAAAATGCCAAACTTAGGATGATTATTCAGGAGCAGGACACAGAAATCAAAAACTTGATACTCAATTTCGAGAGGTCTAGATGGGTCATCAACTGTCTAGAGTAGAGGAGCAAACAACTGGAATATCAGCATGTGATCATGGAGCTACAGAACATCCGTGAGGGTCGCCTACCTACCGAGCAGAGGAGGATTGAATTCACTTCATTGGAGCAACAGGTTATGGATGATCGCGAGTCTATTCTTGAGAGAGTCAACATGCACCTGGACAAAATTTTGAACAAGGCCGACAAAGACAACACACTGCTGAGACACATGGCTCATCATTACAGGGCACGAAACTTGAGATTTAGAGCCCTAATAAGGAGTTTGAAAGCAAAACTGAGGAGAGCCACAAAAAGGGAAAAAATAGCAAAAGAGAAAGATAGGCTTAGGATCTTGGCTGAGGCCTCCTTGACTCACCAAAGCACCCCATAGAGAACTTCCAGCCCAAATCTCAAAAAATTTGGGCATATTTTGGTCACAGGGAAATTTTTTGGGCGAAAAACGGGGATTTTCTCCCTGTGCTAAAATTATAGCTCTCCAACCGAGAAAAGGTTTGCATTTTTGGATTCACCATCGAAAAATACATCTACTCGTGCTCGGGCTAGAAATTTTGATAAGTGTTGGGTCTCCTAAAGTTAAAAAAACTCTCAAAAATGGCCTTTCCGCCACTTTTTGGACACACAGAAAGCAGTCTTGGGAGAATTAAGATTTGGAGGGGCAAATGAACTTCAAGTTCAAAAATTCTAGTGGGGTTAGAAAGTAGACAAGCCAAGATTTCCTATAATCCCACTTGGGAACATTTTTCACACCTAGAAGTGCCCCAAAATAGGCCCCAAAGTAGCGTGACGCACAGATAAATTGGCACTGCGCACAGAGGAAAAATTGCCAATTCGCTTCCATTTCGCGAAATTTCGGTTCAAGACTTCTCCAAGTGGGCCCGCTCATCTACACTTCGGTTTTTGGCACCAAAGGTGGAATTTAAAATGTTTTTTCTCTATATTGGCTTCTATCCAAGTGGCGAAGGAAGGCAAATAGTCACCCCAAAGCCAAATGTCATATTTGCAGCGCTGCACCTGTAGCTGATGGTTGGCTCTCCATCTCCATTTCGAAATGATTTGAGTAACTTCCCAACCCCTAGGCGTTCTATCTCTTCCTCACACATTCTATATATTGTATGCAAGTTATTTGCAAAGGGTTGGTTGGCTTGTAACTTCTGGGAGACTGTGGGAAAGAAACTTTGTTTCTGCATTGTATATTTTTACAGTGACTTAATGAAAGGCATCGACTCTGTTTCATGAGATTCCTGTGGTTGTGAGTATAGAAAGTGTTTCTCTTACATTTCATATGTATCTTGTTATGTTTTGTATTCCATTTCACATTCATTTCTGGTGAAATTTTTTGAGTTAGATCAGGTAGAATTCAATTCTATTGCTCTACGTGTGGGAAAATTTCATATACAGTATTCATTTTTTTGTTTGAAAAGGATTCATGTCACCCATGCCGTTTTCAACTTCTTAATCATTCTCTCCATTTCTTTGTTATGTTCCATAGTTTCATTTCATATCCATCTCTCGTGAAATTTTTTGAGTGAGATCAAGTAGAATTCAATTCTATTGCTCTACATGTGGGAAAATTTCATATACATTGTTCATTCTTCTGTTTGAAAAGGATTCATGTCGTCCATGCCCTTTTCAACTTCTTAATCAATCTTTCCATCCCGCCACATTTTAAAACTAAATTGCTATTCTTTTAGCCTACCTTTCCTCACGAAATAATCTATGCCTTCATTTTAGGTTCTCTGTTCATTGAGGTCCAATGGTCCCATAACATCCGAGAAATACAGTCATTCATAAAAATCACTCCTTGTTTTCATTTCCACTTACTAGCTTACGACAAATAGTTCATTGTAAGTCATGTGAGTCCTTCTCATTCATCTATTCACTTAGTGTGACCCAGAGAGATCCCTCTCCTATTCTGGTAGGGCTAGCTACGAGACTGAGCTTGGTTTGTGGTTACCCTGAATTTTGCCTTCCTTCAGCCTGAGGGGATTTAGGTGCTAACACTATGAACCCATTACATAATGTTAAGAGGGTATATTTATTTTTCACCTCTTTCCATAAGTTGTCTCATGTTATTATCACCAAGCTGAGTTTTTCTCCAAGAGTCGTTACAAATATGTTCAAATCATTCATGCCCGAGCCTCCCCATTTTTTGGGATTTCCACTTCTTTCCCATTTCACCAAGGCAAATGTCCTTCTAACATGCTTCCCTATCCATAAGAATCTGCAACATATTTATTGTATTATGTTGGTGATGCATTTTGGTATTGAGGCCATAGCCATCCACATATAACCTTGGTAATGCCTTTTGGTATCGAGGCCAGAGCCAACCACATATAGCCTATAGTACTAAT
>APFE030764876.1:999-16709 GCA_000404065.3 Pinus taeda
CCTTTTATAGTCTTAGGCCTTGCTCAATACCATGGTCCAAAACCATAACAAACCAATTCCATCAACTCAATACTAGGGATCAACACGTCTGTCGAGATGCCATGGTCCAAAAACCATAGGTTCAAATTCCAAGGACTAACCGCCACGGACCAAAGTAAGTTTTCCCACATGTATGCACTTTTCCGTGCATTGAAGTGCGTGCATACGCATACGCGACTTCTGATCAACAAACACGCGTGTATACACATTTTTGTATACCCAGAAAACTTGTGAGTATAACCTGCGTGTATACGCGGCTTGGTGTATAGCGAACCTGCGTATATACGCGACTTGGTACATAGTGAACCTGCTTATATCCTTCCTCTGTACGCGACTTAGTATATAGTGAACCTGCGTGTATACTCAGCTTTCTTCATTCTTTGTAATCTGATCATCAATTCTTTGCTACTGACTTGCTGCACTATAATCTGTCATCTTGCCATCAAGGACAACACTTGTATCATAATGGAAAAGATAGCTTGTCACACTTTAGCTCATAATGCCGACATCTGATGTCTCTTCTGTAGATTCATCTAGTTATATGTAAGTGAGATGATCTTCTATGAGAGGGTTTCCATCAAGTTCAACACATGCACTATAATGCCAACAATCTCATCCTTTTAAAGATGATACAATTGCTACTTCATCTACAGAAACAATTCAAAAGCTACATGGAAACCCAAAGATTATTGTAAGTGATAGAGATATCATTTTCACTGGAAATTTTTGGACATAATTATTTTCTTGTCTTGGTACTCAATTAGCTCATAACTCATCTTATCATCCTCAATTTGATAGGAAAACTCTGATATATTGAATAAATTTTTGGAAGGATACCTTCTTTGCTTTGTATATGATAAACAAACACAATGGGTCAAGTGGTTGCCCCTGAATAAATGGTAATATAACACTTCCTTCCATACTGAAACAAAAATGACCCCATTTATGACACTTTACGGATATCATCCACCATCCATCACATCATCTTTAAGAGAAAATTCTAAGGTTCAAGTAGTGGAATATCACATCAATCATCAACAACAAGTTCTCCAACTCTTAAAGGATAACTTAACTCTGGTGCAAAATCAAATGAAACAACAGGCAAATCAACATCACAATGAAAGAAGTTTTTATGTAGGAGATTGGGTATTTTTACAACTACAACCATACAAACAAATTTCCCTCAAGCAAGCTAGTAAGGATAATAAATTATCACCCAAGTAAGTTCCCTCTGTGGGCAGAGGCAACCCCTCTAGCCCTAGAGTGGGTCTAGTCACAACAAGAACAATATCAGAGAAAATTCCCTTAGATAGTTAATGTCATGAAAGCCTACCTTCAAATCCTCATTTTATTAAGTTCTCATTGTGTTGCTCCATCTCTCTTCCAATCACTTTTGTACCTGAAACAACATACAAAGAATAACAACAAACATAATAGAATACAACAAAACCAATCCACTTAAAGGGTTAAGGAACTTTAAGCTATCAATATGCAATTTTGACATAAGATATAGGAAATAAACCGTTGATTTGTATTAATATGAATTGAAGTAAAACTTACAATCTTGGTACAATTTGTTAGCTGGAGGTGTGCCACCTACCAGGTTTTTTCCTGGAGGGGCTAGTTTACTTGGGGGCAACCCCGCTGCCAGTGCCTTCTCTCACAAAAGTTATCCTCCTTATGTCATTCCTACTACACAGAGTGACCCTTCTTTTACTCCTGGGTACAACCCCATAAGAAACCATTCTCTTGGGGTCCTTTTCTCTCTGGAGGTACATACCCTAGGGGGAAACATCCATTTACTATTTATTCTGACCTGCAACAGTCTTATGTTAGGGCAAACCATTTCTTTAACCACCAAATGCATCATTCTACTCCTTACATGGGGGGACCACAAGGTTGGTCAGTGCCTTCTCCTACCTATGATCCATTTAGTCAACTCCATAATCCATTCCTTTCCTCTCTTGATTTACCAGACTTGGAAAAATTGACTAATGACCCCATCCATCATGATCCCTGGTGGCCACCCATGTCTGCCAAATTGTCGTTGGATATTCCCAAGTTTGAAGGGAAGCCTGGGGAGAATCCATCCACTCACATTACCACCTATCACTTATGGTTCTCATCTAATTATTTAGTGGATGATTCTATTAAACTTCACTTATTCCAACATACATTAACTAGGGATGCTGCAAAGTGGTACATTGAGTTAGATGCTGCATCATACGTTGACTTTTCCTCCCTAGATCAAACCTTCTTGACAAACTTCCAGTTGCCCACTTGGTATGATATCAACTCCAAACTATTGTCCAACTTCAAACGTGATGATGCCACGTTAATTTCAGATCACATTCATGAGTGGTGTCATCGCAAGAGGTTAGTGAGAACCATTAAGGGAATTTTGAGGTCTAAAATGGGCCTCCTAAGGAAAATATAAATAATAGTGGAAACAATAAAACAATTAAATTGCATCATCAAATTTTAGAGGGAAAAAAAAAAAAACTACTTTTTCAACATGTATTTTCAACTCATCGCCTTATGGGTTTACGCATATTTAGAGCGAGACCACTCATTGGATGCATAATTTGATTATTCATCCAAGGAGTACCCATGTTGCATACTTTTGATGGACCTTGCTACACGAAAAATGAGAAATACATGAAAGATGTGATTGCAATCATGTATTTTCATGTATTTCTCGATTTTCGTGTAGCAGGGTGCATCAAAAGTGTGCAACATGGGTACTCCTTGGATGAGGAATTAAATTTTTCATCGAACGAGTACTCTTGCTTGAAATTTGAGTAAAAAATTAGGGAGATAAGTTGAAAATACAAGTTGAAGAAATAGTTTTATTATTTTATTATTTTTTAATCTTTTTGCCTTTTTACCCAAAAAATGGTGAATCAATCCCTATGGTTGTAATCATCATATTGAATCCTATTGGTTCTTACAAAGTTTATTTTGGTTGTACATTTTTCTTAGAAGGCCCATTTTAGACCTCAAAAGTTCTCTAATGCAAATTACCTCATGAAATATGACATAGATGGTTCATTCAGTATCTTCAACCCCATATTTCCAAATATGTCTCCATGTTTTGAGAGTTTACCAAGGAATAAGCCATTTTGGTTGCCCAATAATTGGATCTTATCTATTCACAGTTGGGTACGCTCTACAAAGTGTTTCCTAATGCCCCTAGGCCTTATATTGGCCCTGCCAAACTTGTTCCTAACCCAGATGTTGATGGCGTGATCGAGTCTATTTCCAATTCCATGAGCTAACTTGCTTCCCATCTTGGGAAATGGATTGTAACATATCAAGCCCTAACAAGTGCATGTGGCCCTACTAAAGCACCCTCTCTTGAGTAGCCCATTGATTTTCTAGTAGTGAAGTTCACTCAACCAAAGAACAACCAACAATCTGGTGGTAAAAAGAATAATAAGAGAAATAAACAAAATAACAAAAATTGATCAGGAATCCCAAACCAACCCTCAAAATTAGGGGGGGGGGAGGGGGGGGCGGCACCAATGAACTTCATCATAAAGTTAAGTTCCCTTGTAAAAAATTTCAAGGCGACTATCTCACTCATGAGTTCCCTTGTGAAAATTTCAAGGCAACCACCTCAATCATGAGTTCCCTCAATTGGATGAAGTCCATAGGCTTCTTTCACCACCATCTACTCAATAGCCTACTATTTTGACTCATCCTTTCCCTACACAACTTCAGAAACAGATGGTGTCTCAACCTCCTCTACCTCCAAAAGGGGGAAATGAGGGGTCATCTTCTCATCCCCCCCCATAGTTCATCTATCTTTATGTGTGAGGAAGATGTAAATGTGACTATGCGAGCTAAATCCTATGATGTTCCTAAGTCGATTTCTATATCTAAGGACTCACCAGCTCCACCTACCTCCACTAGACCTCTCACTTTGGATAAACCTATGGAACCTATCTATCAACCCCTCAAGGGTGTTCTTTGTAAGACGACACACAATCCTTTTCCCAGGGCCACTCAACATTACAATATTGTTGAAGATCTTGCCTAGGCTCCTTATGCCATATCTACCTTGGAGATATTGAAAATTTGTCCTTAG
This sequence comes from Pinus taeda, assembly GCA_000404065.3. Lineage (NCBI taxonomy): Eukaryota > Viridiplantae > Streptophyta > Pinopsida > Pinales > Pinaceae > Pinus > Pinus taeda. Next base: position 5,129 of record APFE030764876.1, read on the forward strand.
CAATGCAAGTCCTTATTTTCTGCCATTGCTGGAATCGATTTGTCTGACTCTAGTCTCATCTCCTTTAATTTTGATAAAGTCGCTCTTCAACTTTCCCATCATATTTCTTTTTAAATCATTGTGTGGATTTTCCAGAAGAATATTCATCCCACTTTGGTGAATGAATTCTCTTCCACGTGTGTTATGCTAGTGTCCTACTAGAAGGCTCTTATCTTTCAGGTGCTCGCTGCATCCAACACCACTATCCAAGACTTTGATGGTCACAACTTTGTACCTAAAGGGGTTCTTCCAAATTTTTCCATTGAGTTAGGAGGGAAAACTGTATATGTTGATGTTGAAGTTGTCAACGCCTCATTAGATTACAACCTACTTCTTAGTTGTAGTTGGTTTTATGCAATGACTGCAATCTTATTGTATGTCTTTCATTTAATTTTATTTCCTCATGAAGGAACAATTATTACTATCAATCAACTTAACTATTATGTGTCATCATCCGAAATTTCCACCACGGGGAATTTTGTACCACTTATGGGAGATCACCCTTGTCAATTTTAGAGTGTTGGAGTTGGACTCTTTAAAAGTTCCATTCTTATAGGATTTTTTCCTCAACTCCTTCCACCCAACACTCCTTCTTCTCCTACCACTACTTGCTACCATATGATCTCTTTGTGCACATGTGGACCCCAACTTCTTGAAGATCCTTGGGTGGTGCCTGCTAGATATAAGATTGATCAATATGGTGTGTATATGCCTTGAAGTCCAGTAGAAATTTCTTATCATGGTATCTAGTTGCCTTCCTCATCTGATGACTCTTGTGATGCCATTTTGGTGCCACCTGACATTTTATTTTTGCCTTCTTGGGCTATTGACCATCCTTCCTCTTGTGAATTCCTCGACTTCTTGTTACCATCCAATGAAGCTATTCAAGAAGTCATGTTGATTTTTGACCATCCTTGGGGATCTCTCAATCATCGTTATTATTTTCTCCCCCATGTTGAGGATTTGGATGGATCTCATCAAATCGTGGCTTCCTCTAGCAATGCTAATATTTCCCCAAACTTCCAATCGATTTTTTCCATTTCTTTTAAAGGGAACTTGGCCAATATTTCTGCTACTCCATTAAACTGGGTGTTATGGAAAATATGTTGATTGGGGCTAATTGTAATCCTTTGGATATTGACACGTACATGACCCTTTTCAAATAATTTTGTGATTTTTTCACATGGTCTTACGATGAAATGCTTGGTATTGATCCACATATTATCCAACATGAAATTAAAACCTATCCTAGAGCTTACGCCTATTTGGAAAAAAATCTGGCCAGTTAGCCCATGTAAGGCGGCCAACATTAAAGATGAAGTTCAAAAACTTCTAGATGTTGGCTTTATCTATCCTATACCTTTGATAGAATGGGTCTCTAATCCCATTCCAATTGATAAAAAACAAAGAACTATTCTAGTCTATGTTGATTATCGTGACTTGAATCTGGCCTGCCCCAAGGTTAATTATCCTACCCCTTTCATTGATTCTCGATACGTGCACTGGTAATGCTATATTTTCCTTTATGGATAATTTCTCTGGCTATAACCAGATAGAAATTAAACCAAAATACCAACACAAAACTAATTTTATCTGTTTGTGGGGTGCATTTTCCTATCATAAATTTCCTTTTGGTTTTAAAAATGTTGGTGCCACTTTCCAGCAGGTCAGGTCTTATGTGTTTCACAATATTAAACATATTGTTGAAGTGTATCTCGATGACCTTACTTCTCGTTCTTTTCTTCATGGGGATTATCTGTCCCACCTTCAAGAAGTGTTTCTCTGATGACATTTTTACAAAATACAGCGCAATCCACACAAATTTGTTTTTTGAGCATGATCTAGGTGATTATTAGGTTTCATCGCCTGCTAAGAAGGGATTCATGTTGATCCTTCAAAGGTCGAGGAGATTATAAATCCACCTCCTCCTCATACTATTCGCCAACTTCAAAAACTTTAGGGAAAATCCTATTTTTTACGATGTTTCATTGCAAATTATGCTTATATTTCCAATGATTCATGTGTTTGTTGAAGAAAAGAGTACCTTTCATCTAGGATGATCAAGCCCAACGTTCATTTGATGATATCAAACAATCTTTGTTGTCCACACCTTTACTGAGACCTCCTGACTTCAATTGATATTTTATGTTATATCTCATTTCCTTAGAGTCTTCCTTAGGAATGGTTCTCATCTAAGAGGATGACATGCACAATAATACATCCTATTTATTATCTTAGCAAAGGCCTGATTGATCCTGAGCTTTTTTATTCCCATGTTGAGAAGTTGGCCTTCACAGCAGTCATCATTGTGCAACGCTTGAGGCATTACATTTTACTACAAAAGACTACATCATTTCCGAATACAACCCCATGAAACACATCCTTAGCCGTCAAATCATAGAGGGGAAATACTCCAAGTGGATTGTTATCCTTCAAGAGTTTGATTTGGAGTTTGTTATTGGTAAATATAAAAAATCCTTAGCTTTCACTGAGCTTCTTGTTGAGTTTCCTCAAACTGATGAGTAAGTTGTGGCCATGGATCCTTTTCCTAATGAATCCTTGTTCCTCATTAGTACTTCTGACCCTTGGTATGGAGAAATTCTTCTCTATCTTCAAACACAATGTTTTTGGCCCGAACTGTCTTGTGATGACCATCGGTGTATACGCCATAAATATCGACACTATCTCATTATCGATGATACTCTTTACCATCATGATGTTGACACTTTCTTACGATTATGGATTACCCATACTGAAGCCAAACATGTATTGAATGATTTCAATGCAGGGCCATGTGGTGGTCATTTATTTGGGCTTGCCATTGCTAAGAAAATATTACACGCAGGTTACTTTTGGCATTCACTTTTTGAAGATTATATTATGGCGGTCCAAAAGTGAAATCCATGTCAAATATTTTGTCATAAGATGAGTGCTCATCCTACCCTATTACATCCAATAATTTCTCTCAGACATTTTTCCCAGTAGAGATTTGACTTTATGTAATGTAACCCACCCTCTTCCCAAGGTCATGACTATATCATCATAGTTGGTGACTATTTTACCAAATGGGTTGAGGCTATGCCTATGTGTCTAAATTATGGTAATATTGCTGCCTTAATCTTCTTTAACCATGTCATTGCCAAGTTTTGTGTGCCTAAACACATCAATATTGATCATGGAAAACATTTTCAAAATCATATGATGCAGGAATTAGCGGGAAAGTTAGGTTTCCACCATGAACATTCTTCGCCCTATTATCCTTAAACCAATGGTCAAATAGAAGTTTCCAGTCGAGCTTTGAAAATAATGTTGCAATGGATGGTAGGAAAACATAAATCTAACTAACACCTTATGTTCTTTTCTTTCTTATAGGCATATCGAACCTCCGTGAAATCTTCCATTGACTTCACTCCATTCAAATTAGTCTCCGGGGTAGAGTCAATTCTTCGTATCTAGTGTGAAATATCTTCTCTTAAATTAGTTGTTGATTTACTCCCCGACACCTCAGCTGAGTAAGAATGTCTTCTACAACTTAACCATATTGATGAAAATTGCTTCTCACCCAGGTCAATAACAAAATTCATAAGACACGAGTCAAGGCCCAATATGATAAATTTGTCCAATCTCATGTATTTTTTGAGGGTGAACCTGTTTTGGTTTATGACCAAGACCATGATAAGTTAGAGGCTAGTAAACTTGATCCCATGTGGCATGATACTTATATTGTTAAAAGAGTTATCAAGAAAGGGGCCTATGAGTTAGTTGAATATGAAGGGAATCCATTGTCGGAGCCACGTCATAGGCTCTACCTAAAACACTACTATGCTTAGTCTATTTGCATGGTCACTTGTATATAGTGTGTATAAGTGTGTGTGTGCTTAGTTCTATTTTTTCTTGTCATTAGAATTTTCTCAGTTTTTGTGTGTAATTCATGTGTTTGGTCTTTGATGCATAGATTTTAACACCCTTACTTTCTTATAGAGGCTTTGGATATGGGAAATATGTTACACTCGGAATGTTTCTTCCACCACTTGGGTTCTCCTTACACCCACTAATGAACTTGTGACTTCTCGAGGTATTTATCTTCGCCCTGTCAAAAACAATGTGGTTGAATATAGTGTCGTTATTAAGGTCCTGACCGAGGCTAGTCATCTTGGCATACACCACCTAGTTTTTCAGCTTTAATCTCAGCTCATAGTGTCTCTACTCAACTGTCTCTATTCTGTAAGGAACCTGACTCGTTTATGCTACTTTTTCAGGGTACATCTCTTGGAGTGTTCATTTGATTATATTGATTATGTTCATATTCCTTGAGACAAAAACCAATTAGTTCATTCATTAGATAATTATGTGTTATATTGGCATTTGTCACATTCATAAAATTTAAACGATTCACATGACCCATTAAACCTCCATTGTACATACAAAATAGACAAAACACATAGAAGCCATTATTTTATTATATAAAAAACGTTTGTGTACATAGTTCAAAAAATGGGCAATTGAGGCCTTGGCTACCATGCCATACATACATAGAAACATAAAAAACTGCACAACCCTTTGCTACTTCCCCCACTCAGTGGTGCTCATGGTAACATAACACTGCATTCAAAATGTGGCGAAGAAGTCCTTGATGATGTGATGAAGCGACCCCTACAATGTGCCTCTGCATATGTCAAGGGGTGTCAACCATGCTCCTTGGAGGAATTCCCAATGTCAAACCCTTGACATTCCATGTGAATTCTCGTAACTCCTCATCTTAAACCTCCACCTCTTCCATCAGTACTATTGGGGCCAGGGAAAGTGGTACATGTATCCTCAAATGAGAATATCCCACAGGGTGTGTGGGCATCACTTCTACATATCACAATCATCATCTCTTAGTAACTGTGTATCCATCTTAAAAAAAATTATTCCAAAATTCCAAAAAAAAAATAGAAAACATGAAAATTCATTTTTTTTACCTCTTTCATCAAAGTCTTCACCAAGGGGGGAAATATCTTTGTATCTCCCTCGAATTTCACCCCATCATATGGATAGTAATCCACCAACAACATAGCTTTTCTCAGCAACTTCCTTTAGGAGTTTGGGAACCAACTGCTCGTATGAACGCCATCTTTTGTTGGCATGATAAAACACCATCACATCATCCAGGGTTCTATTGGTGGTGGGTAGACCACATAATCTAGTGTCATGGGTCTCATCACTGAGATTTTCTCAAAGAATAAACTCACTAGTAAACTCGCATAGCCACATTTATGGGCCCTCTCCCTCTTCAACTTCGTCAGCTGAGCCTTGACATTTGCCAACATCCCTTTGCACTAGTTGGATAGGGTGAGCTCTAATAATCTAATACATAGATCTAAGTAAGGTATCGTCACTATATGGGGTGGCTGAGCTCCCATTACTCATGTCAAAGTGTATTCTAGTGTTTGTAGTGTCAGGTCTCATATCTCTTCTATGAGGATTTTCTCCCTTTCACTTGCTCCACCTACCCTATAATGAGAAACCCTTATAATTGAAATGATTGCCCCACTAGTACTATGTACCCCAGATAACACTGTTGGAACTCGTTGCCTTGAAAATCTTGTAGGAAAATATATGTCTACCACCTCTATGGTAAATGCCTCCATACCAACTATAAATTGTTGGGTATCAAAGTCCCTTATAATGTATGATATCTGCAAGTAGGAAAGTCTGGTTGGTAATACTTGGGATCACGAAAAACTTAAGTAAACCAAAATCCCTTAAGGCATTGATGGTTGGTGCATGGCCCATTGCTTGGATCTCATTTTGACTATGTTGTCTCTCTCTCTATTCTAGTATGGTTTCTCTTGCACATAAACATTGTTTATTAGTCATGACCACCATGTAAAAAATGCATTTAAAAATAGAGAATCGATTAGTGGAAAATGCTATTTGAAAAAAATCATTTTAACCCTAGACGCTCCCTTGCAACAGATAAATTTTGACCCCATACACATGGATGAACTTAGCATGACTATGTTCAAGCTCTCACAGTTGAAATTTCACCCTCACAAGAGTCTAACAGGGATATTTTCTCCATTAATATTCCAACTCATTTAAAAATAACCATGACCAAGGAAACCCATGCATATTTGACAAAGGGAGTGATGAATTTCTACTTACTTGGTTGAAGATGGCTCCTCTTGCTCCTCGTTTCCCTTACTCACAAACCCTTGGAAGCTCTACCCTTCTTTATTATCCAATTCACAATGATCAAATAAGGAGGTAAGAGTTTCTTTTATAAATTATCTCGGCATATTTTAGAATATTCCATTTTTTAATTTTTGGTGCTTGTAGGGTTTTTTGGTTTTATAATGCTTTTTCTAGTTTATTTTTTATAGGAGGTTTGGTGTGTGAAATTTTTTAGTCTCCTTTTGGAAGATCCCATTTACAACAACAAACCTGAGGTATGATCCTTTATTGGCATATAGAGGTAGGTCATTTGTGCTAATATTGCATTTTGACCACCAACACCATTTTTATGCCTTAGGTTTGACCCCGTCAAGTTGCAACTTTCACCACTTCCATTATGCATGTCGTAGCTTGGTGGTAGAGCTTACTCACTCATGGATACCCTAGTTAGCACATTTTTCTGAGTTGGTGTCCATGCAATCATTTTTTACTCCTTTTTAGAATTCCTCCTTCTAACTCCTCATGACCTAGAATCTGAGCCACATGTCCTCTTCTTTGTCTCTTTTCACTCTATACCCCAGGAGGATTCCACCATTTTTATTCCTTTTTATTTCCACTTTTTATCATCCTACTTCTTCACGATGAGAATTTGTTTCTCTCTTCCATCATCATCATCTTCTTGGCTTATCGTCTGCTTTTACTTGGTGTTTACCTTTTCTTGGAGGAACCGCTATAGTGAGTGGTCCTATGAGCTCACCTCTTGTTCTCACTTTTTCGTGAGAAGTTCCAACGCTACTAGACTCAATGGATACCCTCTATAGCACTCGTTCCTCCAAGAGGAGTTTTCTCTAAGCTCTTTTTAGACTCCTTAATTTAGAAAAGATTGTCAAGTGAACTTGTCTACTTCATGCTCATTAAAGCACTTGAAGTGTCATCGATCCAATATAAGTTAAACCCTTTTTTAGACTCAGATAGACTGGTTATGAAAAAATAATACCTAGTCTATTGTGGCTACGAGTCTCTCCCTTGTATAATTTTATCTCTTTTTCGGGCTTGGGATACAACTTTACGAAAGGGGACTTATAAAAAGAGAGGGGAGGGAACATCTTTTTCCATTAGTCATCAAAATCGAAGCATCAGTTGCATCACCCTTGAATATGGCACATGTTTGTTTTATTATCTCATAGTTGGATTTTAGCTTGCCTAGGAGTCATACCATCCGAGTCATACCATCCATGTGAGTCTCTTTACTCCTCTACTTGGTTACTCTTCCAGTCATATGGAGTGTGGTTTGATGCCTCCCAGTCGTAGCATGATATTACATAGTGCTCATTAGTCGTGCTTGATGAGCCTCATCATAGGGTAACTATATGGACCTTAATACACCTCCAAACTTATTTCAATCAACTCTTCTCATAATTGCTTACATATTTTGATTATATTTTGCTTAATGAGATGAGTAAAAGCGAGATGTTATGCCTAGTGGACTAATGTGCATTAATTGCAGGTTTTTGAGAGAAAATCATGGAAATTTTGGCTAATTTAGGGAAAAAAATCAAAGGAGTCAAGGAGGAGAGATTGTAGGAGATAGATCCTCATAATTTACTCCTCACGCATTCGAATATTCCTCGATCAATTCACACTGGCTCGGAGTTGCAAGAAATCAAGTCATGAAGATCAATAGACATTTGAGCAAGTGGCAGTTAGAGAGCCAATTCATCTTGAATTTGGGAGCTAAGCCTCCCTAGATTTAAGGAAGTCATTGGATACTTCAGTTGTATAAATAAAGAGGCATAGAGCCTCATTAGGATTCAAATTTGTGATGTAAAAGAACTAACCATTTTTTGAGTTCAAGACTTGTGGAATACATTGTTATGTAATTTTCTGATATGATAATGAGAATGAGCATTTCCTTGATCCAACACTGAGTTGATTCAGAGGGCTGAAGCTCTTAGGTTAGGGCCCAACCCTAGAAGAAAAGGCTCCTCTTCTTGTATTTGTATGCTTATTTTATTTCATAGATTAATGGTTGAATTATCTTTAGCATTATTTCATTGCAAGTAGTTATGGATTTGATTAGTTTTCTTCCATTTGTGCATTGATTTAGTAGTAGCTTAGGAAGATAAAGGGATATTAAAAAGCTGTTAGTAGGTGGATTTGGCCTCACTCCTCCCTTTAGGGACCATGGTTTGAGGAAAGAACTCCTATGCAACCCAAAAAGACAAAATTCCGATTTCTCATGGAATTTAGGGTTTTCTATTACTTAGTCCAACATTTTACTAGTTTTCAAGAATAGGATTTAATTGTCATTTCTAATATCTTTAGCCTTGCATTAGATCTCATAAAGGTTTCACATTATTTTGCAAGTTTTCCCATGCATGACATAGGCAACTAAATAATGAAAATTTGTTTTTCTTTAGTTAATTGAAAATCTTTCTTGTCTAACATGATTCATGGATAAATGTCAATGATTGATGCAATGCAGGAGTTTTAGTAGTGTAGAGAGATTTTATGACTAGCAACCTCATCCTAACCTCATCCATCCATGATTATCACTTTTTTCCACTAAGTCCCTCACCAAATTCATCATTCCATAGGAACATGTCTCCAAGTTCGTTGAGCAAATCCAACCATCTCACAAACTTTGTTTTGAGCTCTGAAGGAGTCCTAGCCACTCCCTTGCCTCATTTCACCCACCATTCACCTTCCATATGCCCTACACCACCTTCCAAATCCCTCCTCTTTCTCTCGGATAGATGCTGTAGGAATACAAGGGATCTTGTAGGAGCATTAGGAAATCCTGTAGGAGGCATTAGGACATCCTATAGGTCGACCCGTAGTGGCTTGTTTTGTGGTCGAATTGTGGAAAAAGCACCTAGGGAGATAGGAGAAAAGCCCTACTTGCCTCCCAAGCTATCTGATCATTCACCATCATCCCTAACCTACTTGCCACATCACCAAGAGAAGTTAGCATTCACATTTTCACACAAGACAAAAAGGAAAGAGAGTTATTTTGATTCATCTACATGCACATCAGTAGAATGTTTAGATGATTCTGTTGGGTGCAGGATTTACACTTAAGAAAACTCCTCAACACTTAATTTATCAACCCGAGGGATCCGTGAAATTAGAGACGAAGCGTAGGCAATGCCAGAGATGGTTGAACCTTTATAATATAAATCCCTACTTTCTTTAAAGGAAAGATCAGAATCAAACTAAAAAGAGAAAAAGGCAACATGAACCATCAAAATAATCTAAGTCTGGAACAAGGAAGAATGCATTTGCAAAAGGGAATTAAAAATAAAGGGGAAATCACTCTAACTAACTATTGTTTAAATACTGAGTGTGTGTTTTTCTTTAGTAGAGACACCTAGCAGTCTCATTAGATGGGGCCTTTAAACCTGCTCCTTTAGAGATTTCCTTCTTGCACTAATCTGTCCTGCACTATCGCAGTCTACTTGCACTAGTGCAGGAATAGAGATTTATGTATAAGGTATAAATGGTCTCTTTACTAAAGACGTTTTACTTCCTACAAGGGCTTGAACCTTTCCAGGTTCAAAGCACTCAGATCCTGTGGCAAGAAACTAGTTCTTGCACTGGATCAGAGCTTCTTGCACATAGCATTTAATTCTTAAAATGAGTACTTAGTTATTGCAAGTGCTATTATATTGTTCAATCAAATTGCACACATAAAAAATTAATGTTTTTGGTGTTGAGAGAGTGTTGAAATAAAGAAACAATCCATATATATTTATCCTGTCATAAAGCATTTAATGAAGAAAGAAAGTTGCGGGAAGTAGACTAAGAAGGCTTGTTACATCACACCAACATGCACTGGTGTAGGTTCATTTCTCCTACTTGGACCAGATGAGGAAAACCAACCAAACATAACTGCAAAACAGGAAATATCACACCAACTTGCACTGGTGCAGGTTTATTTCTCCTGCTTGAACTAGGCGGGGAAAACCAATCTGAAATCAAGTGCAGGAAAGGAAATTTAGCTACTTCACACAATGGATCTGCTTTCACTCAGACAGGAATGCATGTGCTTGAAATTAAATCACACTTGACAATATAAACACAAATTACAGGAAACAGGAAATAGGGTAAACGTGTTGGCTTGGCTGCGCCCTAGCCAACCAACGCGTTTCCCTTTTAAATAAAAAAAACTGCTCAGTACTTCAATCAATTCATCAACTCAAAGACATAAATGTGATTTATAAAACATGAGGCGGAGATCCATTTTATTAATTCACTGAGGCAAGTACATGCGTGAATACATCGTCCAACCCAGATTTGGGCGATAACAAAATACAAAAACCTGTTATCACCTCTCTGGATGTGTCTCTATTCTATCCAAAAAAAATCCCTTAGTCCTATTTACATTCTACATTATATAGATCTTTGGCCATAGGCCGAAATAGATCTTTCAATCAATTACATAACCAACCACAAAATTTAGCTTCTCGGCCTTTAAATTTAGACATTTAACAAAACTGGCTGTAGCCAATCTCCAACTTTCGTTCTTCACAGTTTTGATCTCAGCTACCTTTGGATCAATCTTGTTGTCATGGTTGAAGCTGCTCAAACCGGGGCGATTCAATCTCAGTTGCCTTTGGATCGATCTTGCTGTCATGGTTGAAGCTACTTAAAACGAGGTAGCGATCAAGGAGGTTCAGATTTGCCGCAAGGATTTGTTGTGCTAGCAATGGTGCAAGATCTAATCTTGTACTAGGATCAACGGTCATGGTAAGTATTATAACTACCAAATAAACATTGGAGATATCGATAAGTTACAAAGAGTGATTAAAAGTAAGAAATCATGTAATAAATGATTAATTAATGCTATGTTAAGTTGAAAATATGAAAATTAAAGGGCATACAAAATATGTCACCATTCTTGGACTGGTGCAAGATGAGGGTAACAATGTAAACTTTGAAACAGAAACTCATACTGTTACCCATTTCGTAGAGATAACAAAAAAATTGACCCGATTTTTAAAAGGGGCGATGCAGAACACACATATTTTTTTTAGAACATAGTTTTTGGCACTTTAAATAACCGATACGATTACCCGTTTCATAGAGGTAGTAAAAACGTGACCCGATTTTGAAAAGTGGTGATGCAGAATACAATACTTATTTTTTTGGAACATATTTTTGACAATTTAAATATTCTTATGTATCAAATATAAATATTTGTTTTTAAATGTTAGTGATTTTTATGCTGATTTTGAAATGTGTTGATGCAACGTGTTATACAACATATCCTTTTTTTTAGATGACTTATTTTTCACACTTCAAAATTTATTATGTCCAATTTTTTTTTTTTTTAAATTATGATTACTTAACGAATTTTCAAGTTGTTTTATTTTTGTTTTTT
>APFE030764878.1:0-50744 GCA_000404065.3 Pinus taeda
CATTGCTTTAAATTGTTTAAAAGCCTTAAATACATCAAATTTCCTTTTCAACATATAGACCCAAACTTTATGGGAGAAATCATTAATAAATGTTAAGAAATATAAAGCACCTCCATAAGATATAATAGGAGATGGTCCCGACAGATCAGAATGAATATAGTCCAAAATTTCTTTACTATTATGACTTCTCGTTTTAAACCTATGTTTACATTGTTTTCCATACACACAATGTTTACAAAAATCCAACTTCAAGGATTTCAAATGAGGAAGCAATTTACAGTTCATCAGTACCTGAAGACCTTTCTCGCTCATGTAACCCAATCATTGATGTCATAGGCAAGTACCTTCTTCTTCTTTCTCTAACACAGTCACTTCTCACTGAGATGAGCACTTACTTTGAGTTTGTAAAGATTTCCAACCTTTTTTTCCTTCATAATGACAGGGCACCTTTTGAGACCTTCAACACTTCATTCTGACCTGTGAACTTGTAAACATCCAATTCCAACACTCCAAAAGAAATCAATTTTTTCTTCAATTCAGGTACATGTCTAACAATAGTTAATGTTTTAATTTTATTATCATACATTTTAATCCTGATATTTCCCATCCCAACAGTTTGAAAAGATACATTATTACCCATAAACTCAGAACTACCATTCACAACTTCATATGATGTGAACCAAATTTTCTGCGAACTCATGTGATGAGAAGCACCAGATTCTAACAACCAATTTTCAAATTTATAAGAGGCATTACCTATAGGTAAAGTTTCATCTACCATACTTAATTAATCAGTAGATTAAACGTCATCAATCATACCTGAATCAAATTGATTTGCTTCCTTCTCTATGTTTTTAGACTCCTTTCATTTCCAATAGTCTTTGTTGAGGTGTCCAATTTTGTTGCAGTACCAACATTTTGCCTTACAGTTTTTACCCTTTCATTTAGATCTAGAAGAGCCCATTGATTTCTCCCCTCTTTATTTTGACCTTCCTCTCGCTACCATGTCTTCTGATGCAAAGGTTTCAATACTAGATTTCCTTTGTACTTCTTTAGATAATAGAGCTCCGGCAACTTATTCAAATTTCAAAGAATCAAAAGGGCTCAAATTGCTTGAAGTTATGAAGTGGTCCCATGACTCGAGCAGAGAACACAATAAGGTTATAGATTTGTCTTCTTCCTGAATTTTAACTTCCATATCTAACAAATGGAAAATAGTTGTAATAAAAACATTTAAATGTTCTACAACTTTTTCACCCTCCTTCATCCAAAGATTTACAATTACCTTTTTAGATAAATTGTGTTAGTTAATGATTTGGTGATATATAATGTTTACAGTTTTCCCCACAAACTTGTAGTTGTACTCTCTACAACGATGTTGAAGAGAACTTCATCTATGAGGCATAACCTGATGGTACTGAGAGCTCAGTCATCTAACTCCTCCCAGTCTAAGTCTTTCATGCTAGTAGGTTTTTTCTTCACCCCTTCTAATGCTTTGTGCAACCTTTATTGCACAATAAAATCCCTAACTTTTAGTTTCCATAAAACAAAGTTGTTCTTGCCATTGAATTACTCCACCCTGAACTTTTCATTTGTCATTTTTGCCATTTCTTTCTTAGAGTTAATAAAATTTTATTTCTAGATGTTCTTTCTAGAGTTTATTAGTTCACTTTCTTCTTTTAACTACGGTTTTTCTAAATTTAATTTCCTTTGGTTTCTTACAAAAAAAAAAAAACTTATTTTGTTCACTTTTAATAATTTCTAGAACTTCCACAAACAACTTCAAACCCTATTCCATTTTTTTATATCATTTTTGTTCAGAATCTTAGAGGGGAAAAAAAATCTTTTTTAGAAAACCCTACTCATCTTCCTCAACCTTAGTTCAAAATTTCCCTACTCCAAATTAAGAAAAATAAAATCTTTGCTTGTGCTATAAAAAACATTACCCAGATTTATTTAAAAAAACAACTCAGCTTTTTGTTTTTCTTCTTCTCTCTATTGTGACAGGGGGATCTCTGCTCTTTTCTTCCTCGACAAGGGGCTCTCTACTCTTTTCTACTTTGACTAGGGCCCTTTGTTATTTTCTGCTTCACCTAATGCTACCCAGACTTCTTAAAAAAAGAGATAGACTTCAAACAGTCAAACAATGTCTCCTTTTTTAAAATAATTGACCCTCACAATGTCAATCCTCAATGTGACCTTCGCTGAATGAACTACACGCACATATTTTCTTTCGGCTGCAATGAATTTTCTAGTAGCAGCAACAGACTTCTAAAGACTCTGGCCTTCCTTTCTTAGCGACAACAACAACGACTTCATTTCTCGGTGGCAACAATAGGTGCAACTCTTCTCATTCAATAGAATGAGCGGGTTTCCTCGTGGGTTTCCTTTCCTTTACTGGTGGCTCTTCCTCTTCATCCACAACAGTGGAATGCAGTGAATGTTCTAGTGGGTTTCCTTTCTTAGAGGCACTGTGCATTCAAACCAATGACACTGTGTGTTCCTCCCCTTTGAGCAATAGAAACGACGAGCTTCCTCCTTCGGTGGCAGGGTTTCTAGATTTTGTGCATTCTTCCACAACAAGCTTCCTTTTTCCTTCACAATGATGACTTACAAAGATGGCAGGGGCCTCACCTTTCAACTCAAGCTCTGATACCAATTGTTGGGTTTGAAAACGTTATTCAACATTCAAATGCACACGGCAAGAAATGCATAAAAATTAACAAATTTAATCACACATTAACATAGGATTTTTTACGTGGTAAAACCTTGACAATGTGTCAAGGAGACCTCCATGGGACAAGGGATTGGAAACTTCTTTTAATCAATAATGAATCTCCATCATCCAAGCCTCTAAGGCCATCCTAATTAATATGGGATTTCCTCTATTACATAAATCCTTCTCGTTATGAATCCTGTTACAAAACTATCTGATATTAATTAACAAATTTTACCCATAATTTCATTTTCTTGACATATTTCAACAAATAAGCTAATGACCTAAGACTTGAAAATTTTTGGAGAAAGTGAAAGTCTATGCCCTTAAAAATTGTTAGCCAGTGCTTTTAAGTGACATGTTTTTCCATAGATTAACAATAATAAATCAATTGATATTTCCACCTAGTAATCAAACTTCTTACTAATCAAAAACTAAATTATTAATTTACCACCCTAAAAATAATACTACCTTAAATTAGAACTTGGAAAACTTACCTTTACCCATAATTCATGGTTCATATTTCCATATATACATAACAATTTTTTTATATGGCCAAAACTCCAATATATATACATGCAGGACTTATTTGAAAGGAATTTTCATTTATTTTCATTTTTAATTTCTCTTAAACCAAAATCTAAATCCTAGAATATATTCATTGATATTTTATATGCATTCCACTTTTGGGGTTGTAGTATCTACTGAGAATTGTGGAGGAATATAAAAAAAATCATAAATGAGTTTATAACCTGGAATCTCAATATTAAAGGTAATACTCCCTATCCAATCCTATTGAATAAAAAAACATTTCTCCCATTGAAAGCATGGTTAGAACTAGGTATCTTATATATAAGAATAAGTTCAACCACATGGAAGCCAAGAAGTTTCATAAAATTTCTTCTAAATCTAGTAAAAACCCCCACTTTCAACTCATTTAGCGAGGATGGCATAAGGATGTCTAATCCTAGCTACAACATTGAGGGATAAAGTAGGATACCATTTCACATAATAAGGATAATATTTAACGTATGATTACGTCAAAATTTAGGAAAAATGTGGGCTGATAAAGATTTAGAGGGAAAAAGGAAGTAAGATATTATAAGGATGTGATCAACCCTAATGTCAAAAATATAAAATATTTCTCTGAGAACCTCATATTTCCCACCCATATATTGGGAGGGCCATGTGCATGACTGACACACCCTATTTCTCCATCAGAACCTTCCATTTCCCACGTTTGCCTTTCGATTGCGCCACAATGGGCACTGTAATGACAAAAATAAAAAACAATCCCCACACCATTACACTCTTTATTGATAAACATTCTATCATTATAAAATATTAATTGGCGGTCACCTTGAAGCTCGTGTCTCAATTCACGATACAATGTGTGTGTATATACCAAATGAAACAATGCGATAACTCTTCTCTTCTTTCTCAATATAATAATGTAACAATTGAGCTCAATCCTCATGAGACATCGACTTTATAACCTTGCCAAAATACCATTGATTTAACCAATTGACCAAGTTTCATTAGCTGTCACCTTGCAAAAATAGAGATTAATTTTTCTCAATGATTATTAATAAAAAATATTATATTAATATATAAAAATAGAACATTTTAATTAAAATAAATATCATTTTTTTATATAAAACAAATTCAATATCAATCTGTATTTTAATTTAATTATTAATTACATATTAATATTATAGTTAATTATTTTATTACCGAATTAACAATTTTTCCATATATAAAGATGATGGGCTTTTGTTTCTTTACTATAACCTTTATTTATTTATTTTATTTATTACCACAATTGCATGTCCACCCTACTATATTATAAAGTAATTTTTTATTTTCTTGATAAAAACATAATAACTATTACTTGTCTAACATTACATTAAGTAAATTTGTGTATGCATTTACTTCTCTAATGTATAAGTCTATTGAATTAATTTTTTGATAAAATTTTAAAATTATAAGTTGGGTAATATTTATTGTGTACTTAGAATTAAAAATAAATATTATTATTAAGTTATCACAATGGATATAACTTAAATAATGGCCACAAAGTATATTGACTTTCTAGGAATTATTGACGAGGTTGTAATTGAGTTTTGCCTTAGTATTTATTGTGTCCATAGAATTAAAACTATAACTTAAACAATCATCACGTAGCATATTGATTTTCTCGGAATTATTGACTATGTTGTAATTGAGATTTTGGCTAATATTTATTGTTTCCAAAGAATAAAAGCTAAATATTATTAAAGAATAGAAGATCACCTTCGAGATAACTTAAATGATGACCACAAAGCATAGTTTTGGGTTTGGATTCAAAACCAATATAGGATTATGGCTAAGAACTCATTTTTATTTGATATAAATAAATAATCTAATGACATAACACCCGAAAACATTGGGAGAAAGTGAAATTGTATGCCCTCAATAATTGTTAGCTAGTGCTTTTAAGTTACATGTTTTTTCTTAAATTAACAATAATAAATCAATCAATATTTCTACATAGTAATCAAACTTCTTACTAATAACAAACTAAATTATAATTGATAAAAGAAGAAGAGGTTCAACCACATCTAAAAAAAGGGGTTTCATAAAATTTCTTCTAACTCTAGTAAAAACCCCCAATTTCAACTCATTTAGCGAGGATGGCATAAGGATATTTGATTGTGGCTACAATATTGGGGGATAAAGTAGGAGACCATTTCACATAATAAGGACAATATTTAATGTATTATTACATCGGAATTTAAGGGAAAATGTGGGGTGATAAAGATTTAGAGGGAAAAAGGAAAGTAAGATATTATAAGGACGTGATCAACCCTAATCTCAAAAATAAAAGAATATCTCTCCTTGTCTTAAGTAATGTTTAGAAAATGATAAACATTGATAAAATAAGAATAAATTCTCATGACCTTCATACTGAACATAAGCATTGGTCAATTACCAAATTTACACCATGTGATGAAATGCGGAGGGTGTAAAAACATATAAAGATTATTCTTGTCTAATTCCATAAGTTGTTGAAGAAACGAAAAATGGTAGATTGATTCACCTTGGTTCTTTAGGACGAACTTGTAGTTGAATTACTTCCTCCCGCTAATGAAAATGATTATTTCATTAGGCATAATGAGTTTTGAGGCATATCCTCACCTCTTTGCTAGCCCTGTTGGGAATTCAATCCAATTGCAGAAATCACAGGGGATGAATACCGTGACCACCCATTGATGTCAGTCCCCATCATACATAAAATTCATATCCTTGAAAAAATATTGTTAATCTAACCAAGTTTCATTCGCCACCTCCCTTCAACAAATTTTTCTTTCACTTCTATTAGTTTATAAACTACATTAAAAGATATTTAAATAATTTAATAGTTGAAAATCATATAACATTTTTTCCTTCAATATTTGGGAGTGAGGGATTTGTATGTTACCCATATAGAGTTAGGGTTTAGTAAATCAATTATTTATGGAAAAAAAGTTAGTAGTTAAAAATTAACAGATTAAGAATTAAAGTGATAACCAATAACAATTTTGGTACATTTGTGTTAGTATGGATTATGGTTTAATAGATTGATATTTTTAAATTGAAAATTA
Organism: Pinus taeda; assembly: GCA_000404065.3. Lineage (NCBI taxonomy): Eukaryota > Viridiplantae > Streptophyta > Pinopsida > Pinales > Pinaceae > Pinus > Pinus taeda. Next base: position 6,340 of record APFE030764878.1, read on the forward strand.
GAGTTTAAACTGTCGCCGCTAGTTGATGACTATGATTTTCCTGTCAGGTAAATCATGATTGGTGGTGTACCATTTCTTGTTTGGCAGCCCCACTCGGATTTTAGTCCAATCACAAAAACAGGTGGGACCAAATACCTTGACCGTCTAATCTTCCTTGATGAAACCACCATCTGGCTCAAGCACCTGTCAGGTGCCATCGCGCTGGAATAACACCACGTTTCCATCTGAAGTTTAAGGAAGTAGACCTGATTCTGTGAAAATCATACTCCACATACCCAGTAGAATGAGCCCAACAATACTTCTTTAGAAATTGATCAATTTGGCATTTCCCAAATGGTAAAGATATGTTGGATGGGCCGAAATTATTAGAAATGAAGATGATTATGTTATTGTTGGGTAAGAGGGCCATTTACATCGCTCACACACCCAAGTTCTCCATCAGAACCTCCCATTTCCCACTTTTTCTTTCTGTTTCTCCCACCTCAGACTATGAAATGAAAAAAAGCAAGAAAAATGCCCACACCATTAGGAAAACCACCATGCACATTCCTTATTCGGGTTTCAAAAAACCCAAACATTCCATCATTGTGAAATATTGGTGACGATCAAGTTGAAACTTGTGTCTCAATTCATAATGCAATTTTTGTATTTATCTAATGTAACAATGTGAGCTCTTCGCTTCTTTCTCTTTGTTTCGAAAAATTGAGTTTTGTCCTCATAATACATCAAATTTATTATTATTATAAAATACCGTTAATTTTACTAATTTTTATTTTGCGCCACCCTCCAAACAATTTTGCATTCACCTCCCATAATTTATAAAAGATATATTAAAAGGTTTAATAATATAATAATTGAAAATAATATTAATGAGTGAATAAAAATATATTAAAATACATTTAAATGATATAATAGTTGAAAATAATATTAATGAGTAAAAAATAAATGAAATATATAATAAGGAAAAAAAATATACAAATATTTTTATTGCTTTTAAAATATTAGATATCCATCATTTCAATATTGAAAAGTAGATATTCTTTGTAAATTTTAATATCGTATATAAAATAAAGAAACATTTATATTCATAAAAAGTTTTATAACTACTTAAAAATCTACTATCTTGGAAGATTTTAAAAAAACATATTTTTTTTTTAATTTGTTACATAACCTTTTTTATTTTTTAATAATTAATTTTTATTTATTATATATAAAAAAAAATAATTTAATTATATTGTTATTTATTTATTTATTATATAATTCCATGCTTACTTTACTATACCGTAAAGTAATTTGGAACTTGTTTGATAAAAATATAGTAATTTGGTCATATTCTCTTTTAAATGCAATTTTATATGCATCCTTGAAGTAAAAGATCTAGATCAAGTTTGGTATCAGAGCAAGTTATTGATGTGAGTTGCATGGGTAAATGCTAACCAATAACAAGCTCCAAAGAGGTGAAATAAAACTCAAATCCTTTGATCTTGAAGCAGGGTGTGGAACATAAATATGGAAAATGGCAGATGAGGAGGCTCAAATGGAGGAAGAGCAAAATTATTGCAAGATCTTCTTCACTACAGTAGAGAAAGTGCATAAATTATTTGCGTAATATGAGAAATAAATACGGCCTAAGAAGAAAGAGCCAGATGAACATGCCTCGGTAAATCAAGGAGAAGGAGGAGAGCATCCTAAACCTCCCTCTCCATATTCCAGTGAAAGTTATTCTTCTTCCTCTTCTCATCTTTCTAATAGGCATCATAGGAATGCATCCAAAAAACCATTTTTTAAGCTAGATGTAAAGTTTGATTTGCCCACATATAATGGAGAATGTAATGCAAAGAAGTTAAACAATTGGATTAGACAGGTTGAGGTATATTTTCAGATTCAACAAATTGAGGAAGATGAGGCTAAGATCCAATTAGCATCTCTTCGGCTAAGTGGCAACACTCTCATATCGTGGTAGAGAAAGTTGGAAAAACGTAGCAAAAACTTGAGTAATCTCCTTTCTTCTTTGTCATAATCTATATCTGCATTAAAAGGGAAATTCTATCCTTTAGGTTATCGATAAAAGGATTTAATGGAATGGTAATATTTGAGACAAGGAAAAGGTCAAAATGTACAAAGCTTCACAAAAGAGTTTAGAAAAAAAGCTTTAAATTTGGGCATTTCACTTGATTGACCTGAAATTGTTATTTAAGCCTACTACTATTGATGTGGCCAATTGAAGGTCATTTGCCTTGAAAGCAAGAGAAAGAATGACAAAGAGTATCATCCGAAGAAATCATGTTTCAAACCTCATAATGGAATCTTTAAAGGAAAAGGCAAGGGAAAGGACAAGAAGGAAACTACAACCAAGAAAGAAGAAGGAGCCAAGCCATCTTGCACACATTGCAAGAAGGAAGGCGATGATGATGAACATTCTTGGAAGTTTCTTTTAGAGTTGAAGTCAAATATATTTGGTGGAAAGTTGATCCAAGTGGATATTGGTGGCCACCGACCTATTCTACTTAGAACCCCACCACTGTCTCTTTTAGTTTTTCAGTTTCCTTAATTGTAGCATAGTTTAGAATTTTTGGCAGTTTTTTGGTCCTGAACTTCCGAAGCCATTTTGAGGCGCTAAACAATGCTTTTTGGGGATAACCAAGGCCAACATAAATATTTAGCCATGTTGGCCACTTGAAAGTTGTAATCATGAGATTGATGTTTCTAACGAGGTACTTTGCGTGTCAAACAAAGATTGTATGCCAAAGTTACAACCTTGGGAAGTTGATGTACCAATTTAGCCAAACATGGCCCAATGTTTTGGTGCTTTATCTCATAGGGTTAGGTTTTTGGATGTTTAGGGTTTTCCATTGTTTGTTAATAATAAATAAGCCTTTAAGACTCATTGTAACACATTTCAGAGGCATGTATCTACCACATCTATTCTCAAAGATAAGCTATCATCACTTGAGCTAGTCTTATTTCCATTTTGTTTGTAAGCATATTTCAGTGTTTGATATTATTGAAATGAAGTGTTATTTTCACTGCATCTTTGAATTTGTGGTTATATTTGTAATTTGTTGCATTCTAGTTTAAATTCGGATTAGTGGTATCAGAGCAGTCTACTATTTCTCTGTCTTTCTTTGCATGTCCCCAATGAGGTTGGGATATAAGGAGTTAGGGCTCAAACTGGTCGAACCTTTGCAAGACCAGCCTCGCAAATTCCAACGGCCTCCCATGGCAGAAGAGAAGAAAGAAGAGGGGCAGGATATCCTTTAAAACTCTTTATTGAAGAATCCCTCGAGTGACAGAGGAACACGATGATGGACAACTTTGCCCAAATCCTTCAGCGACTACCCAAGGGCGACACATCTCCTTTGAGAAACTACTCTGGAAACGCCACTCCCTTTAAGATACAAGTTAACTTTGACATCCCCATATTTGAGGGTCAAATAGATGCAGATGTCGTAGATAAATGGTTAAAACTGCTAGAAGGATATTTTTCTGTTCATGATTTTTCTAGCCAGGAAAATATTACTTTATCACTTCTCAACGTTTCCCCCCATGTCAAGGAATGGTGGGAAACCTACTGTGAGAAGAAGGACGAGAGTACACCCTCACTATTTTTGGTCACACCCGCTTGGAATTCATTCCAGGATGCCATCAAGGAGTAGTACTACCCTATAGGGAGCTAGGAGGACAAATACATAAAGTGGACCACACTGCAGCAACGAAGAGACCAAGACGTGTCAGATTTTACTAATGTTTTTAATACCCTTTGTACGAAAGTTGGTATCAAAGATTCTAAGAAATATTTGGTAGTCAAGTACCACGGTTGGCTACACATGCACATCCAGGATGAGATGGATTTCCTGGACATCTCCTCGCTTGATACAACGTACTGATACATTGTCAATATTGATCAGAAGTTTAAACAGAAAAAAACAAGAGTTTAGAAAAAAATTTATAACTATATAAAAATCTATTACTTCTTTCCTTTAAAATAGGTTTTTAAAACAATTTATTTATTTTTATTTTAAATAATTATTTAATTAAAAATATTATATTCAATATATAAAATTATTAATTAAATAAAATATCAAATTTTTATTTAAAAGAATCAATATCAATTTGTATTTTAATTATTAGTTATTAATTACATATTATTATAATTATTTTATTAATCAATTAATAACTTTCTCTTAGTTTTAACATTTATTATTTATTTTATTTATTACTATAATTGCATCATTACAATCTTCATGCTTACATCATTATAATCTTTCTTGATAAACATTCTATCATTGTAAACTATTAATCCGCAACTGTCACAGTGTTTCGCTAGTTCTTTCTCAATGACAAGGTCACAATGTTTCGCTAGTTCTTTTGCAATGCAACAAGGTAACAATTGAATTTAGTCATCATGAGACATTGCCTTTATAACTTTGCCAAAAGGTAACAATTGAATTCCATCTTCATGAGACATTGCTTTTATAGCTTTGCCAAAAGGTAACAATTGAATTGAGTCGTCACGAGACATCGCCTTTATAACTTTGCCAAACTACCGTTAATTTGACCATTTGAACAAGTTTCATTTGTTGTTGCACGATAAAAAGTCATTGTTCACTTTTACTAATATATATACTCGTATACAATCTGTTATTAAGAGATATTTATTTAAATAATATAATAGTTTAAAAATATATGATTTAAAATGATATCAATAAATAAATGATACATAGATATTTTTTTCATTGTTATTTCTAAATTATAATATCACACATTTATATTCATAAAATCTTTCATAACTATATAAAAATCTATCACTTTTCTCCCATTTAAAATAGAGTTTAAATAATTTATTATTTTTTTATTTTTAAAATGATTATTAATTAAAAATATTATATTCATATATAAATATTAATTTAAATAAAAATATCAATTTTTTATAAAAAAGGTCAATATCAATTTGTATTTTAATTATTAATTACATATTATTATAATTCTTGTATTAATCCATTAATAACTTTTCTCTTAATTTTAACATTTATTATTTATTTATTTATTACTATAATTGCATGCTTACTCTACTATACTATAAAGTATTTTTTAATTTGTTTTATAAAAGCATAATAACTATTACTTGTGTAACATGGCATTAAGTAAATTTATTTATACATTTTTTTTCACTTATATATAACTCTTTTGAATTAATATTTTTGATAAAATTTAAAATTATAAATGAGATAATATTTATGGTGTACTTAGAATTAAAACTAAATATTATTAAGTTATCACATTAGGGATAACATAAATGATGACCACAAAGTATGTTGACTTTCTAGGAATTTTTAACTAGGTTGTAATTGAGTTTTAGGCTAGTATTTATTGTGTCCATAGAATGAAAGCTATAACTTAGATGATGACTAGAGAGTGTATTGGATTTATGTGAATTATTGACTAGGTTGTAATTGAGTTTTGAGCTAATATTTATTGTGTCCATAGAATTAAAGCTAAATATTATTAAAGAATAGAAGATCACCATGGAGGCAGAGGTTTGGATGTAGTTGATGGAGTAGGCGGGCATGTCTAGGTAATGCACACCATGCGCTTTTTGACATGGTCAAACATAATCAATTTTTCATTGGCAAAAATGAACAAATTGTCATGAGGCCCAAGGTGGACTAACTAATAAATAATATTGTTGCCATTCGAATCCATCAATTCTTGGAGGAAAGGGAAGTTGTATACCGATTCGCTTTGCTTCTTTGGATCAAACTCAGAGTTGAACTGCCTTCAGATTCTGATTCCACCCCTACAGAAATTGAAATGACCAAAACCAAGAACAATGTCCACATCATTACAATCTTTCGTGCCCACATCATTACAATCTTTCTTGATAAACATTCTATCATTGTAAACTATTAATCGGTGATCACAATGTTTTGCTGGTTCTTTCTCAATGCAACAAGGTCACAATGTTTCGCTAGTTCTTACACAATGCAACAAGGTAACAATTGAATTCAATCATCATGAAACATCGCCTTTGTAGCTTTGCCAAACCACTATTGATTTGACCATTTGAACAAGTTTCATTTGCTATTGCGCTACAAAAAATCATTGTAATACAATCTATTACTTGTATACAATATATTATTAAAAGATATTTATTTAAATAATATAATAATTTAAAAATAATATTAACAAGTGAATAATAACTAAAATATAATTTAAAATTATATTAATAAATAAATAATAAATAGATATCATTTTCATTGTTATTTCTAAATTGTAATATCACATGTTTATATTCCTAAAAAAAATTATAACTATATAAAATCTATCACTTTTCTCCCATTTAAAATAGAGTTTAAAAAAATTATTATTTTTATTTAAAAATGATTATTAGTAAAAAAATAATTTTGTTTGATAAGTAAGAGACGATCCTTCTATTAATCAAAGTAAGTTACATAATATACAGAGTGCCCTAGACCTCAGGGAAGAAACGAAGAAAAAAGGACTAAAACAGCTAGGCCTAAGAAGTGCTGACAAACTCAACAACAACATAAATTCAGGTCAGCAAGCAACTAGCTCGAGCAATCCCCGTAATTGAAGACAAATCCAAATCAAATGGCGAGTGCAAAAATCAGATGGCAAAGAAGCCCGGGGGTTAACCGTGTGAAGGGAGCGGTTTCCTCTCTCCTCTTAATGCCACGCGTCATCCCCTGAATGGAATCGCAAGAAAAAACCAAAAAACCAGAAACCAACATAGTGTCGCACAAAAACCATTCAGAGATATGGGATCTATAACCATGCTTTCGTAGAGCGGTGTTCCCACAGAGGAACCCACCAAGGGCTAAGCAGATCCAGGCTAACCAAACCGACACCATCACTAGAAGGGGACCACCTAACCAAATCCGGTACGGAACCTTTGAGTAACCAACATGACTAATCCCAACTGTTGAGAAAAGTGTCCTAATCCAACGCCCCTCAGAGATATCGCATGGCAGCGAAGTGCAGGGGTTAACCACATGATGAGAGTGGTTTCCTCTCTCATCATGATGCTACATGTCACCCCTTGAGTGGAATCGCATGCTTTTTCCACTAAACTAGAAACCATTTGTAGCTTGCGCGATATACCACTTGTGATTTTGCGTTCGTTCCTAGCCAATGTTTCTATGCCCATTCGCCAAGTGATGACCGTCTGTTCGCTCCCGCTGGCCTTTCTACGCCTGAACTTTCCAAGTTGTCCATCTAGAGTCGCCATCAGTAATTCGCCCTTTCTCCAGTATCAACGTTGTCCATCCATAAATCCCAGTCTACATTTGCTGAAGTGAAACAATCCTCCTGCAACTTCCTGGCAGGAAGTAACTCCCATGGATGTTGAGAATCCCTATCCTTATTGGTCACTCCTTCGTTGGCCAACCTATCTACAAGCATATTTACCTTCCTTCTAACATGAACAAATCTTATCGTTTTAAGTATTTGTAAGTGTGAGTGGATACAGTGAAACGCCTGTAATAGTTGCCAGTGCTTTGACACTTTATCTGGCGAGGTTCCATTTTGAATCTTCTTGGCTCCTTTGATGACCAAATCCAAATCTTCTTCAATTATAACATTATGTAAATTTTCCTCCACTAGGATCTCCATATATTGATCTAGTGCCAAAAGTTCAGCCATATTATTGGTACCCTTTTCTAGGTGGCCATGGAAAATATATTTTATAAGCCCTTCTGGATCCCTGATTGCACCCTTGAAGCCAACTTTCCCAACATTTCCCTTAGAAGCTCCATAAATGTTTACTTTGAAGAAGCCCTGTGGAGGGGGCTACTAACCCCTATCTCCTGTGTTTATCGTTCTCACGTCCTTCTTTAGTCCTCGAGGGTTGGTGGATTGAAGACCCAGAGTAGTAAGAATTTGTACCTCATGAGGCAGAGGAGGATTCGAAGGATTTGATCTCAGAATGATCCTAACTGTTTCCTTTAGCTGTATCAAAATATAATTGATGATAAGCGGAGGCTCTCTGGCTTTATTTTTAAATATCCACATATTACATTCTTTCCAAATATTCCAGATGACAAAGCCTGGTACAAGCATCCAAGCCTTGTTGATGATCTCATTCTCTGAGAATTTCTTCCTCTAGTTTGTTAAAGTATTGGATATACTGAGCATGTCCCTATCAGTCTGTATGAAGCTAGAGGCTAGCCAATCCCAAATTTCATCAGAGAAGGAACACAAATTTAGAAGGTGTTCAATTGTTTCCTCATGCAAGCCACAAAGTTGACATTTAGAGGGGTCAATGAAGCCTTTCTTAAGAAGGTTTTCCCAAGTGAGAATTTTCCTTTGATGGACAATCTAGATTAACAATTTTATTTTCATCTACTAATAAGTTTGCCACAAATCCTGCCATACTTTCTCAACATTTACAAAGTTAAAACATGTGACTGTCTATTTAGCCTCTTTGAGGTTATAGTTGCCTTCATTATTCTTACCCCATCTTAATTGGTTAGGTAAGGAGGAAACTAGAATCTTTCTTTTCTCTAAATCCTTGGCAAGGACCTCTACCATGGCCTTCAAATGACTCTCTTCATTGTAACTTAGGTCCTTCCATTTCATCCATTTTTGCTTGTTCCTCCCCAAATCCCAAAAATCTTTCACTAGTAAAAGACCTTTGTTGTCTATGTCTCTCTTAAGGGCTGCTAGATCAATCCCATTCAGGATGGGTTCCTGTTGCCAACTATCCTCCCAGAAGCAAACCCGGTCCCCTACTCTAATTTCCCAAAAACTTTAGTGTTAAACAATACATTTGTTCTTCCATGCAAGTTTCTAGATGTGTAAGCCCCTGATTTTTCCAGTCATTCCAATGTGATCCTATTCCTGCCATAGATTGGCCTACTTTTGTGTCCAAATCTTGGCCTAGGGTGCTCTCGACTCCTTGATCCATTGCCACCAGAGCTTGGCTCCCAAAGCTTGACTTAGAGTTTCCGGATCCTCTAGCCCCAAACCGCCATGTATTTTGGGCTTGTAGAGCTTGTCCCAGGCAACTATGACCCACTTATTTTTCTTTTCCCCTCTACCCCACAGAAAGTTTCTTTGAATGCTTCTTATTTGCTACTTAATACCTTAAGGATAGGGATGGATACAAACATGAAAATGGGAATGGCCTGCAATATCACCTGAGTGAGCACCAATTACCCTGTAAAGTTTAAAGCTCTGCATGTCAAATTGTTGATTTTGTCCTGAATTTTGTTTGGAATTGGTTCCCATATTTTCTTACACAGAGGTTTGTCAGTAAGAGGAATGCCAAGATATTTGGAGGGTAATTATTCCCTTTGAAAACTAAGAATCCTGGTAATATTTCTTTGTATAGCAATATTAATGTTAAAGAAGAAAAGTATGGACCTGTTTTGGCTTACCTCTATGCCTGCTACCATATTGAAATCATTTAAGATCTCTTTGATTGTTCTTTCCTCGCTAACTATTGGTACACCCTGCAGCATAGTATAATCCACAAATTGTTGATGAGTGTTAGCCTCTCCATCTGGGGTGAGCTTGATCCCCTAAATTCTACCTTCAACATTTTCCAATTTGATTTCCCTACCAAGCCCTTCTATCATGAGGACAAAGAGGAAGGGAGAGAGCGGATCACCTTGTCTGAGCCCTCTAGAGGGTGTAAAAGTGTTAGAGGGAGCTCCATTAAGCAGAATGGAGAAACTGGTTGAGGTGACTAGTGCCATAACTCATCTTATCCAATTTCGGTTAAAGCCATATGATTTTAGAATGGCTCTAATGTAAGACAAGTTGAGTTTATCATATGCCTTCACAAGGTTCAATTGAATGATCATACCTGCTTTCTTGTTGCTTTTGAGAGAGTGTACCACCTCATGTGCTTGGATGATTTTGTTGAGAATATGTCTTCCTTCCACATACCCTGTTTGCTCTTCTGAGATGAGGGAAGGTAGTAGTGGCTTGAGTCTATTGGCTATCACTTTCGAGATGATTTTATACACTACATTACATAAGGCGATGGGCCTAAACCCATCCAGAGTAATGGCATTCTCCTTTTTGGGGATTAAATCTATAAAGGTCACATTCAAAGCTTTCATAACCTTTTCGTGTTGTCTTAAGTATTCCACCACCTCTAGAATGTCTTGTTTGACTGTATCCCAACAGGCTTTGAAGAAATCAACGTTGAAACCATCTGGGCCTGAAGCTTTTCCATTTTGCATTAACTTGATCACCTCACTGACTTCCTCTTCCAAGACTGGCCTGTTGAGATTGTGGTTGTCCTCGCTAGTGACCAACTTGGGAATGCGTTGGGTGATCTTATCAATGAACCTAGATCTATCATCCATAGGCTCTTTTGCAATGTCAAAGAACTATTGTACCAGGGTTGATTCCATGTCCATATGTTCGAAAAGCTCCATACCTTGAGAATCCTTTAGCTTTGTGATTCTGTTATGTGCCCTGTGGGCCATAGTTGATTTGTGGAAGAACTTAGTGTTCCTTTCTCCCTCTTTGATCCATTGAATTCTGGATTTCCATCTCCAAAATGTTTCCTCTTGAAGGAAAGGCTTCTCCCATTATGTTTGCAGAGAATCAATTAGGTTTTGCCTTTCCTCATTGAAGGCCTCTGTGATGTTGATCTGATTGAGTTCCTGGAGTTTTTGTTCAGTACTTATTCTAGCCTTGATGATATCCCTAAATTATTTTTTGTTCCAGTCCTTAAGTTTAGATTTAATGTGTTTTAGTCTTTGTTGGAGAATGTACATCTTGGTACCCTCAATATTCAAATCCTCCTTCCACCAATTGGAAATGTTACTGATGAAATTGGGGTGAGAGAGCTAGGCATTTTTGAATCTAAAAGGCCTATTCCTCATAGTGCCCATAAAGGAAGCTTCTAGCTATATCAGCCAATGATCTAAGCCTCCAAATAGCAGAATGGACATTGTGATGGTTGATCCTATGAGGATGAGATCCTCAGAAATGATAAACCTATCCAGTTTTGATGCCACTTGGGAAACCCCTCCTCTTTTGTTGTTCCAAGTGAAGTTTCCATTTATAGTCTCGGTATCCACTAGTCCCATGTTCATGAGGAAATATTGGAAGACTTCAGAGTCTCTGCCAAGCTGTCTAGTGCCTCCTTTTTTTCCGAGAGAGATCTTATCATATTGAAGTCACTTGTAAGTATCCAAGGTATATTGGGATAACATGCTCTGAGACCTTCCAAGGAGGTGAACAACTTGAGTTTATTAGCTTTTTTTTGAGGGCCATATACATCAGTTATCATGTAAGTCTCCTGGTCACCTACGGGACTACACACTAAAGAAAGATAGTTCCTGGACACTTTAGCATCCAGGATTCCTAATTTCTGTGGATCCCACAATGTGAGAATCCCACCTATAGAGTTATTAGCTTTAAATTCCAAATAATAATACTTGATTAACCATTTATTATGAATTTCCCTTATTTTCTCCATAGAACATTTTCACCATATCTTGTTTTACTTCTTTTATTCTATTGCTGAGATTTCTTTATTTCCTTCTACTACCTAAACCTCTAATATTCCAAGTTGTAAGCTTCATTAAGAAAGGTTGGTAAAAGAATAGCTAGTAAGATCTTTCATCTTACATGAGTTAATCAATAGTTTCCCACATTCAGTTAGTAGTTCATTCTGTATTTTCCTTCCTCTTTCCTTCTTGAGTTTTTTGGAGATAGTGTTGGTGAGTTCTCCATCATTTTCACCCCACTCTACTCTTGGCTTTCGTGGTTTATTTTGACACCAGTTCCCTTCGATTGTGCCCTCCATAGATAGAGTTGTTGGACTTGATCATAATCTTATTTTGGTAATGAGTCCACTCCTTTGTTCTTTCCTTGTTCCAGAAATTGTTCTAGATCTAGATTTTCCCTGTCTAGCATCTTCTATAGCTCATGATCCTTTGTACCTACCTCACTTGGGATCATCTCATGGTCCTTGCTGATCTCCATGCAACTTTTTACCTACTCTATCTACTGGTTTTTTACTGGGATATTATCCATTTCAGTTTCCATATCCTGCTCCTTAGGGACATTCTTGTTAAACACACATGGGCAACAAGGACAATATGAAAGATAATCAGGAGAGTACAATTTTTATTAACAAGAGACATACATTTATAGTAAAATATGTGACCGTTGGGTTTCACATCCCAAGGTCTCTTGGACTCCTTTTGTCCATTCGGCTTCCACACTAACCCATTGAGGATTAGGTGTCCTACATTCCCCCCCCTTAATCCGAAGGGTTATGTATGAGTCCAAGAAGAGAGCTGAAATACAAAATGTGGAAAAATGCATGGCAGCACTAGGCTGAATGTGCTCTCTGAAATGTTGGTATAAAGGGAGGTGGTTTAAGGATGACCACCAACACTGGAACGCTTAGTGCAGTTCCCGGAACTCTTCCAAAACTAGCAAGAAGCTAAAGTCTTCTGCTAGAGGAAGTGATCCTATTGTTTTAAAGAGAGAAACCTTCAACCATAAAGGGGAGGTCTCACCCCACATAAAAGGTAAAACTTCAACCTGAAAAGGGAAGTCTCAACCTGTGATGGTTTAAGGATGACCAACAACTCTGGAATGCTTAATGCAATTCTTGGAACTCTTCCAAAATTGGCAAGAAGTTGGAGTCTTCTGCTAGAGGAAGTGTTCTCAATTTTGTTCCTGGAATTCTTCCGAAACTAGCAAGAAGCTAAAGTCTTCTGCTAGAGGAAGTGTCCTAGATTGCCAACTGAAGGCATGTTCACGGGCATCTTTGTCTCTGGCTACAACTCTAAAACTGGTGTGGCAGGTTGTGGCTCAGGCTCGCTTGATGTGACTCTGAAGCTTGTAAATGACCATCATTTCCCCCCTCTGTCAGATACAAGGTGAGATGATGGAGAAAACTCAACTGCAAGACTATTCAATATTCTGGAACAAGTTCTGACATGTGTTTGGAATATCTTCTTGGCTGTTGATGCCCATTGCCAAGAAGCGATCCATCCAAGATGAATCTTTGTTCTTGCAGGACGTTTGTTTCTAAAGCATCTGTTTGAAGAATGGCTAGTTTTATGACAGTGCTTACATGGATGAAGATCAAAACAGTGATCTTTCAGATGGCCAACTCGATCACAGTGTTGGAATTTCACGATCTATTGTTGTTGTTGTTGCTGTGGAAGAGGGGCAGAGTCTGGAACAGCTGAAGCTGAACTATCATGAGGAGCAAGTGAACTGTCATGAATGAATCCAACACTGTAAAACTGAATGGGCTTTGAGTAGTCTGGAATATGAAAGGACAAGTCCTTGTCATATCCAAGACCAGTTCTATGCTTGTTGTGGAAAAGTTGTTCAATGTGCTTGGTCTTGCTATGATAAGATGGATTTGTAGCCAAATGAATAACACTCTGACTCTCACAGAATACATTCACTTTCTCCTGCATCCTTGCAATCTCATCAAGCAAACCTTTCAAACAAATTACTTCTTTACTAGCATTTGAAGCAACTATACACTCTGATTCGGTGGTGGATAAAGCAACCTTGAAGCTTTGACATCCAACTAATTGCTCCACCTGCAAGAGTAAAGACATAGCCTGTAGTAGATCTATTTTTGTCCAAATCACCTGTATAATCAGCATCCATATATCCATAAACTGATCCTTCACTACCATTAAATATTATACAATGTTCACTTGTGCCCCTTAAATACCGAAGCAACCATTTCACTACTCGCCAATGTTCTTCACCTATATTTTCAATGAACATGCTGACAACTCCAACAACATGTAAAATGTCAAGTCTTGTAGATGCCATCACATACATTAAGTTACCTATAACATTTTCATATGGTACACGAGACATATATTTCTTTTCTTCATCAGTTCTAGGACTCAAAACTAAAGAAAGTTTAAAATGGGAAGCTAATGGAAGATTAACATGTTTTACATTGTTCATACCAACTTTCAAAGTACTCTTTCCACATACTTCTGTTGTGATAACCAAATATTTCCATTTTTTTGTCTCTATGTATCTCCATGCCCAAGATATGTTTTTCTGCTCCAAGATCCTTCATATCAAACATCCTAGAGAGTTGAGCCTTTAACCTGTTGATCTCTTCCATGTTTTTGCTTGCAATAAGCATATTGTCACCATACATAACAAATATAATGAATATGCTACTTAAACTATTGAAGTATACACAATGATCATACTCACTTCTAATAAATTTCTACCTCACCATGAAGGAGTCAAACTTCTTGTACCATTGCATGGGAGACTGCCTCAGGCCATACAATGATTTCCCGAACTAACTAATCTTCTGCTTTGACCTTGTACAAAACCTTCTGGTTACTCCATATATATCTCTTCATCCAAATAACCTTGTAGAAAAGTTTTTCTTAACATCTAATTGTTCTAACTCAAGGTCAAGTAATGTAGTTAGTGCCAACACAGTATGAATAGAAATAAGTTTTACAACTTGTGAAAAAATCTCATGAAAGTCAATACCTTTAACCTGAGAATAACCTTTTGCGACTAGCCTTGCCTTATACCTTTCAATACTTCCATTGACTTTCTATTTCAATTTGAAGACCCATTTTCATCGAACAACACTTCTCCCTTCAAGAATTTCTACAAGATCCTATATATTTTTCTTGGCTAAAGAATCCATTTCTTCTTCCATAGCATTTTTCCATTTTCCGCTATGTGTATCATCCACTGCTTCCTGATAACAAGAAGGTTCCCCATATTCAGTAATCAATGCAAAAGATGAAACAAAATCTTCATACCTTTCCAATGTTTTTCTTTCCCTTGTAGACCTTCTTAGAGTGACTGGTTTTTGAACTAATTCTAAAATTTCAACAGTTTTCTTGGCATCTTCTTCATCTCTTCCTCCAGAAGTCTCTCCTTCCTTTTGAATTTCTAAAAAAGGTCTAGCCTCCAACTGAATTTGTTGATTTGGAGATACCTGTTCCTGTTCAATTTTTTTCAACATCTGATTTTAAAAGAGAAGATTCATCAAATGTTACATATCTACTACTAACTATCTTCTGTGAAGTAGGATCCCACAACCTGTATCCTTTCACTGCTTAGTCATACCCAACAAAGATATAACATTTTGATTTTGGATCTAATTTTGAATGTTGATTTTTAGGAATGAGAGCATAGGCATCACAACCAAAAATCCTTAAATTTTAATAATCACAAGACTGACCCAACCAAACTTCTTCATGAATTTTAAAATTAATTCCAATTGAAGGTGATCTGTTAACTAAATAGAAAACAATAGATATTGCTTCTACCCACAAGTCCTTTTGCAGATTAGCATTGTTCATCATGCTTCTGTCTATATCCATAAGATTCTGATGCATACGTTCATTAATGCCATTTTTCTGAGTGTAAATAACAATTTTATGTCTAACAATTCCTTCATCCTTACAGTATTGTTCAAATTCTAGAGAAGTAAATTCACCACCATTGTGTTGTAGCAACTACAACCACCCTCCAAAATTTTACCTTAGCTTTGTTTTGGAGCCTCCCTACCAACCTTCCTCAGGAGCATGTCTTAACTTGTCAAGTACATAAGCTTCAATAATTTTCTAGTAGATTGTTAGTCTGTGCATGATAGCTTATTGCATCCCCCTCATAGGCCATTTCTTTGGACTTGGTCCAACTACAGGCTGAGAAGCTCCCTCAAGAAATTGTGCAATTCTGGAGGGGAACTAGCCTTCCCTCCAGAAATTCCATAATCCTATCTGGTAGCTTGCTCGGCTCAGAAATTGTGCAATTCTGGAGGGGAACCAGCCTTCCCTCCAAAAATTATGTAATCCTGTCTAGCAGTCCGTTGGGAACCTTCACTGGAAGAAATGTGCAATATAGCCCAGAAAGTGTGCAATTATGGGCAGCAGTCAGCTGCTCAGCCGAGAAATTGCGTAATCCCTTTGGGACAACCAACCCAGCAGCTAACATAAATTACACAAATCTAGCCAGGTAGCTTGTTGGGCTAAAAAATTACGCAATATGGTCATACATGCTTCCTTGAGAAAATTGTGCAGTCTGACCCAAGGCAGCTTCTCATCCAGAAATTGCACAATCCTCAAAGATAGTCACTTGTTCCTCTGAGAAATTGTGCAATCCCTTTAGGACAGCCATCTCTGCTTAGCCCAGAAACTATGTAGATTTTCATCCCAAGCTCACAGACCGGTGCATGTGCCTTCAAGTTGACCGGTTCCCTCCGGGACTGAGAAAAATTGATTTGCATGCATGGACTGCTTCTCCCAAGGTAGCATGCAAAGGCATCCCTTGATTCAGGGATCTATTTTTGGTAGCTAGAGGTTACATGCAAGGATCATTTCAGAAACCTCCCGCTAAGTGTCGATTTTCTTATATCTGTGGCATGTGCGTCACAACCTCAATTTTATCAAAAATCATCAACCGGATGCTCCAGAGCTCATTCCTCACATAGAACTTATAGCTATGACATCCGATATTGCATCTAGGAGTCATCGACACATTCAACTCAGCTGTTTCATGGTAAGCCTGCTTTTCATGTCTTACACTGTGTTTCTGTCACTTTTTATGTTTCACTTTGTGTGAGTGTTGTCTTCTTGATTTTAGTGAGTGCTTGTTGTTATTTTTATGTATGTTAGCTTGTATAAGCATCATTTCAATTTCCTTTTGCATCTCACTACTGTCACATGCATGGCACTATTTTTCATGAACTGTCATCATTGCAACGACTTGCTTCAAACACATGCATGCTTTCCCATTTTCTAAATACTACACTTATTGTTTTCATGTATGATCATTCACTCTTGTTTGCATTCATCTCACCATGCATTCAGAATTATCATGTTTTTAGTCGCCCGTCAATAGGACTGGACTGCCTTGGCTCAGAATGTGCCTTACCCGGCTAGCACTGCACATTTCTAGAAGTGAACACTCTACCTTCCCTCCAAAAATTGTGCAAGTCTAGCCCAACACTAACCTCTAGGATTGCATTGCACAATTCTTGGAGGAAGTGTCTTATTGGCCCTAGAAACTGTGCAATGCAGTTTGTTGGTTGCATGTCAATACTAACTAAAATTGCATTGCGCAGTTTCAATCCTCAGCAAGCCAGGTTGGACTATGCATTACACAATTCCAGCACTCAGTCAACCTCCTAACAGTCTGAAATGTGCCTTGCGTAGTTTTCGCAGTCAGTCTCCTGATCTTCAAGTGGAAATTGTGCAACCTTCACGTTCAATCACATAGGTATGTTGCAAGTCAGTCCTCAAGTTTGTTTTGGTTTTCGACTGACAGATTGCTTTCCATGAGTGTTGCTATGTCTCCAGGCATCACAGGTATTTGTCTGTCTCTTAACAGCACAAGTACAATGGCTTCCAGGAGAGTAAAGTCAAAGACACTGTTAAGAGCGCAACTGGGGATGCAGTCAGTCAAGTGTCTATGAAATTTCCTATCCACGAAGAAATCAAGTTGTTCATCGACAAGGATATAGAGATCAATGGAAATGGCATCACAGCAAGCAGCACCATCAGCAGTAGTAGAAGGCAGCACACCTACACACGACGAATGCAAGAGGAAGGTTGTTGACAACATAGAGGCAGAGCAAAGATGCAAGTTCAAAGAAGATCCACTCATGATGAAAGAAACTTTGGAGATTGAGGCTATGAGGTGACGACACGACATGAACATCGTGCGAAGGCGGAATGGAACAAAGAAGGAGTTGCATGTACTGAAGCAACAACTCAAGGAAGAACGAGAGCTACATAAACGAGAGAATGAGTTGCAACAAGAATAGGTACTTTAGGGGGCACAATATGCACAGATAGATGAAACTATGCCTATACAAGTTATAGATCCATCCTAGCAGCTAGTACAGAGCATACAAGGTGAGCAGTGTTGTGATTGCTTGCAAGGGAATTCAGAAGCATGTATGTCATTGTTCGCACACATGCGTTCCCACCCATTTCGCACACTCAATGAGGAAAAGACAAGAAGAAAGTCCAACTGGAGCTGAACATGTATTTTGAAAAGTTGATGCACACGACCATGAGCACATGCTTGAAGATCAGTTCAGACACTATCCATCAACATGTTGTCGGTCCTGTCGCACCCAGGACAACCATGCACATGCCATTAGATGAGTTGGATGGAGGAGCCATATCAGTGTACATGGATGCAACGAAGGCAAGAGTTCGTTTCAACTAGATGTCACCATTGAGTGTATAAACACCATCATGAATGAGCAAGCATGGAATTAGTTCGCCAACATTAACCATCATAAGGATGTCAAAGAGTTGGCCTCACCACAATGGTCTAAGTGTTAGTGATCTCTTGCATGGCTGGCTCAAGCCATTTTGTCTCACATGGGTACATGTGCATAATGTATGTAACGTCTTGTTAAGTGGAATTTCAAGTGTTGTGTTGTAGTATTTCCCGTACGCAGTCCTTGGTTGCAAAAACTATGCTAGGAAACCAACTCAACTAGCCTTTAGGTTCAAGCTATCCCTTGAACCATAGGGGGCTCCCTCAGTTGTTACGAGGCTTTGTTTAACGATGTTCACATATCACTGAACGACAACCTTTGAAGGATAATGACCATATTTATGGTTTTAATTGGGGGTGGTTGGCAATCAATGATAGTCCCTAATCATGATTAAAGGCCTCTCTCACAGGGTCCCTTTTGAAAGTGTCAACTTTTAGCCTGACAAAATGTCTTATCTTTCTCAAGAATTATGGTAGAAAAATGTAAAGGGATTCCTAATAATTGAGTAGTGAGACTGATTACTTAAAAGCTAGGGAAATTTAGATGCGTGTAGAATATTTCTACATCCAACAAAAACATATTCAAAGGTAACAGAAGGCCAAAGTGAAACCGATTCCAAGAGGAGTTATTTCAGACAGATAATCTAATAAGCTAATCTCTTTTAATAGTTATCAGAAAACATAAAGCAAAAACCAGTCAAAAAGGAGTTATGTTGGACAAACAATCCAATAAGCTGATCTCTTTCTAAAGGTTATGATTTGCAGGGAATTTCAAAGAGATTAAGACTTAATATATCTTACCCAGACCTACCTACAATTGCTTTGAACATGTGTAGAAAAAAGTTATTAAAACACCATAAAGGCATACGAGAAACACAAAATTTTGTCATAACTGGAGTCAGAAGGCTTTCATTAGAACCCTACAAGAGAATCTATTACATAGTTTAAGAGCCTTGGCACCAAAAGCGAACATTGTTTATTACAAATGAAATAATATATATAGACAATATCTCTTCTAACTGTTACAATAATTAATAATGGAATATAATCCTGAATAGTATACTAAAAATAAAACACTCTCTCTAAATTTTCTATTGGAAACTTCAAACTACTTGCAATTATCTTTCCTTCAGATCTGGAATCGGTTGAATGACTGCTAACAATCTGCAACATAATCCTCAATCTGCTAGGTGTTTTAGACTGATCTTCATTCCCTTGAGTTCTAGAAAAAGACTGAAATTTTTTTCCCATAATGTGCTAACTGTCCCTTTAAATTTTATTTTTGTCATTTTCTGATTTTCATCATCCTTTATTTTGTCACAAATATTTGAGGAATATAAAATTTTCAAATATTTGATTAAACTCTTAAATCAATTTCAAGATTTATAATTTCAATATATGTATTTAAATTATTTGATAAACCATCTACCAAATCCATGTATTGTTTTCTCTTTCCATGAATTCACAAAACCATGTGTAGTTTTTAAAATACATGGCTTGTTTCTCTTTTTCACCTTTCTCTGTAAATTCATTTCATGCCTATAAGTTCCTTTTACCCTTGTAGAATGCCTGGATGGTTTTGCAAAACCATGTTTTGATTAGTTTGGTTGGTAGAGTATTTTCACTTTACTCTGTTACTTTCACCTGCAACATGATTTTACACCTGTAAATTGATTTCACCATGCCTGTAAATTGATTTCACCATGTTTCTTTTACAAATTGATTTCACCATGTTTCTTTTACCTTAATCTCCTATCATGAAATGCATTTACATGAATGTCAGCTTTGGTCACCTGTACATTAATTTCATATGAAATTTTCCCTTTTATTTTCTCTGATAAATTCATGGCATCCGTGAGTTTCATTTTATGTGTCATTGTAAAATCATTTTGCACTTATTTCATTTCACCAACATGGTATTCCATCTATGAATTTCCTGTAAAATGTAATTTCACCTTATCTTTGTATTCGGCCTCCCATCCACATAGCATTTATTTCATAATCATATCAAATTCCATTCCTACCACATTTAGAAAAGACAAAACAATAAAGTTCATGGTTTTCAGAGGGGGGGTAGTGGTAAGTGGTTTAGGAAGGCGAGGGTGAGAAATTACAAGGTGGTGACACGTAGGTTTGAGGGTCTACCATTAAAACGACTTTTTGAACCCCCCCCCCCAAATTAAATGTCAGAAGAGCTAGGGGTCCGAAAAGTATTCTTAACCCTTGGATTAATGTGCCCATATCTCAAGGCATGGTAAAAAAATGGGGGTTTTAAACATATGAGTGTGGGGTGGACCATAAGTTTACCTTCTAACTTGGTTTGAAATTAGGATCAATCTTTTATAATATAATTTTAATTTAAAGTAAATATTTCCATAAAAATATATAATTATATTTTTATAAAAATAATATATTTTAAATTGAAATTAATATATATAAAAACAATAAACCATTCAAAAGAATAATAATTATATCTCTCAGCATTTAGCCCATAAGGAAAGTTTCAATTTCTCACTGATTTTTATTTTTATTTTTAGTGTGCCAAAATAGGTTACAACATCAGCTCCAATGGGGACTGCTTCCGCTGCAGGATATGGAAACTGGGATGGTAGAGCCTAGGAGTGGCCGAGGGAGTGAGCACCTCAAACCAGAGTGGCCCGGGACTTGATGGCTTGTAAAGAAGTTGATAAAGAATGGTGTCTCAAGCACTAGAGCCCTTGGAAGCTCTGTTGATAATGAAAACGTTGCAAGTTGGGAGAAGAACCATGTCCCCCATTACCATTACCGTGGGGTGCATGGGCATGCTTTCCATCCACCAATGTGGATCAGGATCTATGAATCTTAGACTTCCACATGTGTTGGTGGTCAAATTCCATCAGATCACTTCCATGTATGAAAACTCAGCTCTGGCACTGCAGATCAACACTTTAGTGTCACTAGCTCCTTGATCCAGTGGGATGATAATGAAGGAGGTAGAGGTTTGGATGTAGTTACTGGAGTAGGTGGGCATGTCTGGGTAATGTCATACCATGCGCTTGTTGACATGGTCAAACATAATCCATTTTCCATTGGTGAAAATGAACAAATTGCCATCGGGCCCAAGGTGGAGTAACGGATAAAGAATATTGTTCTCATTCAAATCCATCGATTCCTGGAGGAAATGGAACTCATACAACGATTCACTTTTCTTCTTTGGATCAAACTCGAAGTTGAACTGCAGCGACCCATCTATGGCAATGATTTTTCCGTCGGGGAGAATTTGATTGGTGTCGTACCATCGCCTGTTTGGTATTTCTGTCCAATCACAGAAATAGGAGGAAGTGAATACTATGACTCTCCCATCTCCTTCGTTGAAACCACAAGTATGGACTAGGTAGCCATCAGGGGCCATAACACCAGAAGAACACCATGTTTGCCTTTAAAGTTTAAAGGAGCTGTCCTAGTTCCTGTGGAAATCATATTCCACATATTCGATAGAATGATCCCAACAATGTTTCTTCAGAAATTGATCGATCCTACATTTCCAAAAGGGTAAAGAGAAGTTGGATGAGCCGAAATCGATAAAATCAAAGAAGATGATCTTATTGTTGGGTAGTAAAGCCATGTGCACACTCGAGTTACCATCTTCGCCTTTCGATTCCAATTCCGCCCCTGCAGACACTGAAATGACAGAAACCAAGAATAGTGGCCACATCATTACAATCTTTAATGCCCACATCATTACATTCATATTTCTTGATAAACATTCTATCATTTTAAAATATTAATCGGTGGTCACAGTGTTTCGCTAGTTCTTTCGCAATGCACCAAGGTAACAATTGAATTCAGTCGCTAGTTCTTTCGCAATGCAACAAGGTAGCAATTGAATTGAGTCATCATGAGACATCACTTCTATAACTTTGCCAAACTACCATTGATTTAACCATTTTAACAAGTTTCATTTGCTATTGCAGTGCAAAAAATCATTGTTCACTTTTAATAGTTTATATATTCGTATACAATATATTATTAAAAGATATTTCTTTAAATAATATAATAGTTTAAAAATGATATTACTAAGTAAAGAATACCTAAAATATGATTTAAAATGATATTAATAAATAAATGATACATAGATATTTTTTTCATTGTTATTTCTAAATTCTAACATCACACATTTATATTCCTAAAAACTTTTATAACTATATGAAAATCTATCATTTTTCACCCATTAAAAATAGAGTTTAAAAATTTTAATTTAATTTTTATTTAAAAATCATTATTAATAAAAATATTATATTAATATATAAAATTATTAATTATATTAATGTACAAAATATTATTAATTAGATTAACATATAAAATTATTAATTTAATTAATATCATCAATTTCAATCTATATTTTAATTTAAATTATTAATTATATATTATTATGATTATTTTATTACTCAAGTAATATTTTTTCCTCAACTTATTATTTATTATTTATTTTTATTTATTATTATAATTTATTATCTATTTTATTTATTATTATAATTGTATGCTAACTTTACTATATTATAAAGTAATTTTAATTTGCTTGATAAAGTCATAATAACCATTACAAGTGTAACATTAGGTTAAGTAAATTTATGTATGCATTTCTTTTATTTGTATATAAGTCTTTTGAATTATTTTTTTGATAAAATTTTAAATTATAAATGGGATAATACTTATTGTGTACTTAGAGTTAAAGCTAGATATTATTATTAAGTTATCACACTAGATATAACTTAAATGATGACCACAAAGCATATTGACTTTCTACGAATATTTTACTAGGTTGTAATTGAGTTTTGAGCTAGTATTTATTGTGTCCATAGAATTAAAGCTATAACTGAAATGATGACCACAAAGGTAATTGATTTTCTGTTAATTATTGACTAGCTTGTAATTGCGTTTTGGGCTAATATTTATTGTGTCCATAGAATTAAAGCTAAATATTATTAAAGAATAGAACATCACCATTGAGATAACTTCAATGATGACCACAAAGCATATTGACATTCTTGGAAATATTTACAAGGTTGTAATTGACTTTTGGGCTTGGAGTCAAAACTAATATACCATTTCAATGGCTAAGAACTCATATTTATTTGCCTTAAAGATATAATGTTGGGTTTACAAGATTTATTCAACATTCAAACATACATGGCAAGAAATGCATAAAATTTGACAAATTTAATCACACATTAGCACAAGATGTTTTTACGTGGTAAAACCTTGGCAGTGTGTCAAGAAAACCTCCACAGAGCAAGGGATTGGAAACTTCTATTAATCAAGAATGAATCCAAGCCTCTCAGGCCATCCCAATTAATATGGGTTTTTCATTCGTTACATAACTCCCTGTTATGAATCTCGGTGCAAAACTAACTGACAGTAATTAATAAATTTTACCCATAATTACATTTTGTTGTCATATTTCAACAAAATCCACCTTGACAACAATTTACTTAATCCCTTTCCCATGCCCATTTATCATCACTTCTACAAACCAAGAGAAGCTGAACACCATCGTAGTGTCTCTACTATAACTGGCTTCGTGAATATGTCTGCACAATTCTCCCATGTATGGACCTTTCTGAGAGCTACTTTTCTGCCATTGATCACATGTCTCAGAAAATGATACATTACATGAATGTGCTTGGTCTTGCTATGATAATATGGATTTATAGCCAAATGAATAGCACACTAGCTATCACAAAATACATTCACTTTCTCCTGCATCCTTCCAATCTCATCAAGCAAACCTTTCAACTAGATTGCTTCTTTACTGGCATTTGAAGCAACTACACACTATGATTCGGTGGTGGACAAAGCAACTCTTTCTTGAAGCTTTGACATCCAACTAATTGATCCATCTTCAAGTACTCTTTCCACATACTTCTCCAATGATAACCAAATCTTTCGATTTTTTTGTCTCTATGTATCTCCATGCCCAAGATATGTTTTTCCGCTCCAAGATCCTTCATATCAAACGTCCTAGAGAGTTGACCCTTTAACTAGTTGATCTCTTCCATGCTTTTTCTTGTAATAAGCATATTGTCAACATAGACAACCAAGATAATGAATATGCTACTTAAACTCTTGAAGTACACACAATGATCATACTCACTTCTAATAAAGTTCTTCCTCACCATGAAGGAGTCAAAATTCTTGTACCATTGCATGGGAGATTGCATTAGGCCATACACTAATTTCCTGAGCTTGCAAAATAATCTTCTACTTCGACCTTGTACAAAACCTTCTGGCTACTCCATATATATCTCTTCATCCAATTCACCTTGTAGAAAAGCTTTTTGACATCTAATTGTTCTAACTCACGGTCGAGTAATTCACTTAGTGCCAACACAGTACGAATAGAAACAAGTTTTACGACTGGTAAAAAAATCTCATGAAAGTCAACACCTTCAACCTAAGAATACCCTTTTGCAATTAGCCTCACCTTATACGTTTAGATACGTCCATCAAATTTCCATTTCAATTTGAAGACCCATTTTCATCTAACAAAACTTATCCCTTCAGGAAGTTCTACAAGATCCCAGGTATTTTTCTTGCCTAAGGAATCAATTTATTCTTCCATAGCCTTTTTTTCAGTTTCTACTATCTATATCATCCATTGCTTCCTGATAATGAGAATTTTCCCATATTTAGTAATCATTGCAAAAGATGAAGAAAAATCTTCATACCTTTCAGGTGTTTTTCTTTCCCTCGTAGACATTCTTAGAATGACTAGTTGTTGAACTAGTTCTGAAATTTCAATAGATTCCTTAGCATCTTCTTCACCTTTTCCTCCAAAAGTCTCTCCTTCCTTTCAACTTTCTGAAAAATGTCTAGCCTCAAACTGAATTTGTTGATTTGGTGATACCTATTCCTGTTCAATTTTTTCAACATCTGATTTTAAAAGAGAATATTCCTCAAATGTTACATCTCTACTAATGACTATCTCCCATGAAGTAGGATCCCACAACCTATATCCTTTCACCGCATAGTCATACCCAACAATGAAATAACATTTAGATTTTTGATCTAATTTTGAATGTTGAGTTTTATGAATAAGAGCATAGGCATCCCAACCAAAAATCCTTAAATGTGAATAATCCTAAGACTGACCCAACCAAACTTCTTCAGGAATTTTACAATTAATTACAATTGAAGGTGATCTATTAAATAAATAACAATAAATAATATTGATTCTACCCACAACTCCTTTTCCAGGTTGGCATTGTTGATCATGTTCCTCTCTCTTTCCATAAGATTTTGATTCATACGTTCATCAACAGCATTTTGCTGAGGAGTATAAACAACAGTTTTATGTCTAACAATTCATTCATCCTTACAGTATTGTTCAAATTCTAGAGAAGTAAATTCACCACCATTGTGTTGTAGTGACTACAACCACCCTCTAAAATTTTTCCTTAGCTTCGTTTTGGAGCCTCCCTACCAACCTTCCTTGGCAGCATGTCTTGCCTTGTCAAGTACATAAGCTTTAGTGATTTTCTAGCAGATTACTAGTCAATGTATGATATCTTGTTGCATCCCCCTCATAGGTTGTTTCTCCGAACTTGATCCAGCTACAGGCTAAGCATCTCCCTCAAGAATTTGCACAATTTTGGAGGGAAACCAGCCTTCCCTCCAGAAATTGTGTAATCATGTCTAGCATCCTATTTGGCTCATAAATTGTGCATCCTGCTTGTCAAACTTCATTGGAAAAACTGTGCAATCCAACCCATAAATTGCACAATTCTGGGAAATAGTCAGCTGCTCATCCCAGAAATTGTGCAACCCCTCTAGGATAGCCAACCTAGAAGCTAACATAAATTGTGAAAATCAATTCAGGCATTCTGCTGGGCTTAGAAATTGTGCAATATTGTTAGACATGCTTCCTTGAGAAAATTGCGTAGTCTGACCCAAGACAACTTCTTAGCCCAAAAATTACGTAATCCTGGGAGACAGTGACCTGTTCCTCCCAGATATTGCACAATCCCTCAAGGACAACCATCTCTATTCAACCCAAAAACTGTGCAGATTTTCATCCCAAGCTTGAAAACTAATGCATGTGCCTTCAGATTGAAGTTGGTTCTTTTAATCATCCTTCATCACAAGTTCCTATCGAATCACTAGGAAATATTTTGAATAGACTAAACATGTCTGAGCAACCATAAACAGCTAGGACTATGTCATCTGATACAACTACAATAGAACTTCCTGCTACCATTCCTACGATGTTTGCTGGTATATCATCTATCCTAGCTAGTTATCATTCACTAACTGGAGCCCACTCAAGGGCTGTTTCGACGACATGGTCTGTTCCTATTTATTCACCTGGAATCCCATTTGGTATTTCTTATGTTGAAACTCAGGAAATTGATCCTGCAGGACAGCATCAATTTAGGTAAACTAGTCTTCAAAGACCAATATATCCTTTGAACACTGGACTGCCACCATATGGAGGGTAGTATGCTTTCTCATTTTTCCCTCCTGGAGAACAACAATATGAGAGTTTACAACAAAATTCAAGTCGAACTGGAATTACATCAAGTGGTTCGGTACCAATACTGCCTCAACAACCAACGGTTGTATATTCAATGCAACTGACCCAACCTGTGTCAAATATTCCCACTACACTTGCTATTGTGACTGTGTCGCAAGTATAAGCAATGCCTATTGTGTGTCAACCTCAAGTCTCTTAGGTTGGAATGACTCAAGCTCAAATGGGTATTATCACTCCACATCTTGGTCAATCTTCTAGTGTTGGACAACAACAAATGGTCCAACAACCATGGCTGGTACAATACCAACAACCGCAATTCCAACAAACCTACCGAGGACCTGAGCAACAAGGCTTTGTGGGTAATGGACAACCGCATTTTCAAAATGGTTATCAACAACCACACTATATTGGTTAAGTCCAACAACCTTATCAAAGTTACTAGCATCAGATACATTATGTTGGTAACATGAAATTTAAAGCATGAATGAATCAAGATTAAACTATTTGACCATCATGGATTGTGGAATTTTTTACAAGATGCACATAACCTTATTTTGAAAATTAGAGTGAAAAGGAGTGGTGAATTTGCACACTTTCATGATCTCTTATTATCTCTTTTTGGGGCTCATATATTATATATTTTTGATCTTTTTCTTTCTTTTGGTCCTTTGATTATTCTTTTAGGGCTTCACCCTCTTTACATTTTTTTTTTATTATGGGAAAAATTTTTGTAGAAAGCAAAAGTATGTACAATATTACAAGACTAATCATAGTCAATTCAAAATTATGAACCCTATTATTATAGGACCTTAACACTTCCTCCTGAAGTTCATCTCAGATTATGCACAGATAGTCAAACACATTCAGGACGTAACCAAGAAGGATCCAGTCTACGGTTGGGGCAAGGGGGAAAGGTATTCATTCACCCATACAAGGCAGGCTATTGTAGAAGCGCCTGCACTCTACAACCCAGACTTCAAAAAAGACTTCGTGCTATACAGTGTCACCTCTGATAATTTGATCACTGTAGTACTCACTCAGAAGGACGAGATGAACAGCAAACATCCCATCTCCTTCATGTGCAAAAGCATGCAAGGACCCAAACTCAACTACCCCATCATTGACAAACAAGCATATGTAGTTTACAAGGCAATGAAACACTTCAAACCCTACTTGCTCAAGAACCACTGTGTAGTCTACGTCCCTCACCTAGCGGTCGGCATACTACTTTTACAACAAGAACTGGGTGAACAATGTGTGAACTAGATGACAGGATTACAAGAATATGATCTTGACATCAAGTCAGTTCACACGGTTAAAGGCCATGGGCTCTATAGACTCACAGCTGAAGCAATACATGTGTAGGAGGAGGAAGAAGATCTCGCTGACTAGGAGTAGGAAGTTGAAATGTATGATGTGGTGTGAGCAACACCCACTGAATATGGAAACTCCTGGTATGAAAATGTGTGCGAGTACCTTGAGCATGACACCATACCCTCTCACCTTTCCATCAGACAGAAGAGGGCCTTGCACCTCTTCTTTAGCATATTAGTTGGCGCATGTAGTGCTTTATAGGAAGCACATCAATAGAGTTTTTCTCATGTGTCTTGAGGCACATGAATCAGAGAAGGTACTACAAGATCTGCATGATGGACCCGTCGGGGGTCACTTTGAGGGAAACACCATTGCACACAAATTTATGCGAGTTGGTTTCTACTGGCCAACATTATTCAACGATGCACACGCTTATGCCCGCAAGTGCCTGGTCTATCATGCACTGACAGAACGTGAAGGCCAGTAGCCTCATTGTACCCTGTTGCAGTGACCAAACCATTCTAGCAATGGGGCCTGGACATCATTGGGGAAATTTTCCCACATTCGTAAAAAAACACTGCTACATTCTAACAGAAACTGATTACTTCATGCAGTGGACAAATTCAATTCCACTCAAGCAAGTCAATGACTAGGAGGTCACCGGCTTCCTCCAATGGAACATCATCTCATGCTTTGGTGTTATAGTATCACTTTTTTTTATAATGAAACGTACTTTTTGTCTTTAAACTTTATTATTTTTCATTACAAAGTGGTATTGTGATGAAACACTCATCCAACTACTACCCGCAGGGAAATGGTCTCATAGAATCCATGAAGAAAAACCTTATCCACATAATCAAAATACTGTTTACTTTGAGCAGCGCAACTGGAATTTCGCCCTGATGAATGCATTATGGGTTGACTGCGTAACACCCAAACCCTCTTTGAATACCTCACCATACTTCCTGGTCTATGGTAAAGAGGCCATCCTACCACCCAATATCTACTTGTCTGCACTTTAGCTATCTCAAGAATCCCAAGGCAAGCCTTGCTAGCTATCCCAGCATAGGATGGATACACTTCGCAAGCTTCAGGAAGAAAGGATGAAATCAAAAGAAAAATTTACACTCCACTAGAACTGTATCAAGAGATGGTTCGATAAGACATTTGCAGGGAAAGCTAACTTTGGTGTTGGTGGTATTGAAATGGGATAAATCCCATGAATAAAAAGGCAAGCATACGAAGTTCCAGAATTGTGGATTGGTTCATACACAATCCATGAGAAACTTGGCCCACATACATACTATCTCTAATCACCTGATGGGAGGGTTGACAACATTCCTGTCAACGTTCAAGATCTCAAACACTACTTTTAGTAGGTTGGGCTGTGCCACACGTCATGTACATAGTCTACTTACTGCTTGTTTTCTTTCACTTTGTTTGCTTAGATTACTATTTTTTTTTTTTTTTTGGTTTTCTTGATACCTTGCTATTTTTGTTTTCAAAAAATAAGTGCTTCCATCTACTGAGTTATGGATTTTGAATGAGTATGTGGCTGAGATATGAAAATTGTGACACTACAGCACTAGCCCAATCTTGTGTCCATCTTCTATGTGCTTGGTCGTAACCTTTGATCAATGAAGTCTTAATGGAAAATACAAGCTGTCTGCAAGGGGAGCTTTGGTCCAACCATGAACCTCTATCCACACTAGGAAACCCATGCATGTACTTAGCCTTCTGCTTTGTGTGTTCAAGCTCATCCAATTAGTATAAATGGAGAAGGGGAAATCAAAATGAGCAAACCTATGTCAGAGGTCTTACATGCTTCTCTGAAGGAACAACCTCTCCTTCTATCAATAAGTCTAGATCCCTCTTCCACCCCAGAAAATAAATAAGTTCCTATGCACAGTCCTCTTAAAAAATACAAAGGAAAAAGAAGATAAAGGCTTCATGCACAGAGGGGTGAAGCATGCAATTCCACTGGGGTACTGACTGGGCTCGCTGGTAGTAGAGTAATGCATGTGTTCTTGTGTGACTTCGCCTGGGTACTGTCCAGGCCTACTAGTAGTGGTGCCACACCAGAGATGAAAACTTATACTCTGAAAATATTCAACTCACGAGGCAAACTACCCTTCCCGATTTCAAAACACTGTGATCAAGCTAAAATTTTGTTGTGTTTGACTAAGTTGGAAAATGGTGAACCATGTCTATCCATGGGGTAAGTGGGGAAGCCAAACTAACCTACACAATGATTCAATACTCCCTGAAAGACCAAGGCACTGTGCTATCAATGAACCAAGGCAGAGAAGTTGGAGTTCTACCAATGTGTCACCAAGTGTTGTAGCGGCTACAACACCCTCCAACATTTTGGCCCGCATCCAATTTCAGATCCTTCTTTGAGAGTTTTGCTTGATTTTTAAATGCACTCAGGTTCACCCTATGAGCTTGTGTGAGTCTTTTCACCCACCTTTCTTGATCATTCAACAAACAAATTTTTCATGTTGGTAACAATGTCACGCTTGCAACCATGTTTTGGTCATACACAAGGTCTCGACTTCATGTGTACATGCTATGAATCGCTATGTAAACATCTGTCGCACTCACACACGGAGTCGTATGCATTGTAGCGTAAGCATCGTTACGGTCATCCAATGATCAATCATGAGCATCGCGCTTGTCGACTTGCACACTCGGTTGGTCATGTTGAGCATGTGTGTCTAGATGGTTTGAGTCGTCTCATCATCAAGTCATGTAAGTGTGTGTTTGCAAGTTCGTGTATGCACCTTTTAACTTGCTCACACACTTAGTCATTTTGTTGAATTTCTGATGACCAGATTACCCTCTAACAACCATACCTTCACCCCACCATCGACTCGATCAACTTTCACCCAAAACAACACAAAAGCACCAAGAAGCCATTTCAAGTTGCACTATCCGCAAGATGATCTATCAACCCTCTTACTGGTCAACTAGAGAATCTGACCCGACAGTCACCCCGGGACTGACTCCCCTAAAAAATTACACATAGGCTGCAAACGATGCCCGATTTTCTGAATGAAAAAATTATGTAGACAGGCAGAAACACACCCATTACCCATCCCTGTCTCTCTAAGAAAATTACGTAGTTTTCCCATCCATCCCAGAAGTCAGCCGCTCAGTTGCTCACCCAGAAAATTGCGCATATTTCATGAGAAAGCCCTCTGTTTCTCAATAGTCTACTCAACTTAGAAACTGCATAGAGGTGGTCAGTAGGTCAACCTCCCATCATCAATGCAGTTTTTCCTGGCAGTAGCACCTAGCAGCCCACTGCTAGTTCCCTCAAGAAATTGCGCATATTTTGCTGGAAAGCTCCCGCAGCCTCCTGCCATTTCCCTCCAGGAATTGCGTAGTTTTTTTCTACCAAGCACCTGCTACCCACTCCCTCTAGAAATTCCACAGATTTTCCCTACCCAACCTTCCTGTAGCCCGAACTGCTCCTCTGAAAATTCATGCAGATTTGTCCTCCAACCAAGTTGGATCCAGTAGATAGTCACTATTGATCCAAATTGCCCATCACCATCTCCTAGTGACTTCTGCACAGTTTTCACCAGCAGTGCTCAGAGCCCTCATCCCAGCTCAAAACTTGCTTTGTGCATTTTCATAACCTTGTCTTCTCTCCCGGTCACTTGCATCCGAAATGATCATGCATCATGGTAGACTAGGAGGTTTATGGATTTGATGTCGTCTCTTCATGAGTGATTGATGATACAAGTACAATAACAAACATGGTGTGACGATGGATGGGATGAACAAGGGGATTAAACGCAAAAGGACATGTTTGCAAATGGATGAACATGCAAAGATTTTTTTGCAAACAGATGAATAGACAAACATACACTTTTTACGAATGGACGAACCTGTCAAGCATGCCAACATACAAGAAAGGAGCAATGTGGGAATGCAACATCAAGCAAACTTAACGACCATCAAATACTTTGCACATCTTGCCAGGCAAAGGTGAAGCTATGAGACACCATGAGGACATCCATCACCCAACAACACTGCAGCTCGAAATGCACACCAACAACAGCATGAATGTACCAACATTGCCATGTCGAGTCTTGTCATTAGTCATGTTGTCCACATCCCTACTGTCAGACATATTGTTGATAAATGTAATATAACGTGGAAGTATAAGAGACCCACTTGTCATATGAAGAGTCATGTAAAGTTGAAAGGTCATGGAAGTGAAATAGTCATGAGGGAAGTCGAACAGTCACAAAGGTCAGTTTCACCCTCGGCTATAAATACCCCCTCATTTGTACATGCAAAGGACTCTTCACCTTGGCTCCTCCCACATAGCCTTGAGAGTTTGTAATCATTTATTTGAGGAGTAAGTAGTGACTCCAATGCCCTGACCATGATGTTAGTGATATATGGTGTATCGATGTGTCTTGGAACTTTTGTTTGATTCAAAAGCCTGCTAACAGGTTAGTATTTTTTACACATGTTTGCAACTGTTTGTAAGATTCATCTTGAAGACTTGTAATGCATGTTTCTTTAACTTGTATTTAACACTTGGATTCATTCAACTCTTCTAATACATATATATTAATGAAAATGTGTTGTATAATTTGTTAACGTTGTCCTGCCCGTATTGGTTACTTCCTAGACATCAGACAACACCTTTCACGTGAACTTGCTATAACGACCGTTGTACTCGCACGGATTTCCCGTTGAGTCTTGTATGTGCTATCTTCCCTTGTGTGTTGTGACTACTGCATCTGTGTGGATTCTGCCTCCGGAAGTTGCACACATCCTATTGTGTTGTGTGTTCCTAACAAAGTTGGGTTTCCTCCCATCTAACTTGGGACTCACTCCCACCCTTTCTCTCTCCGGTGAAAGAACCTTGCCACAAGTAACATTATCAATCACCAGGCACGCAAACCTCACTACTCAAAGGAAACACATACCACTCTCCTATGCTGACAAGCAAGAGCTAAGATAAACATTTAAGATAATAGCAATCAAGCCATCATACGAGATGGGACTCCCACACCAAACGGTGTGAGGTCTAGTTGATACTTCATACTGTGGTGATCCCTTGAATGTTGGTGGGTCGAGCACCATCAACATAAATATTCACAAACCATACAATATATTTATGGACAAAACTAAAAAAGTAGAACTATTTCTTACAAAAAAAATAAAAAAAATAATTTATATACATGTTTTAGGTAACTAAAAATAAGGTCTTGATATTTTAATATGCAATATTCAACATATACCAAAAAAATATTGAACTTGAGTTTTATGTAGTTTATTACAGAAATACCATTTAGTAAGAACTTTAACACAAGTAATTTGAGTAGAATTATTCTAATATACTAATCTATTAGATAAACATTGTTGGGATACTTCTATTTAATTTACATATTATAGGATAGATTTTAATATGGCTTTAGTGACTTTGTAAAAAGTATGGGTAGATTTTTTTTTTTTAAATTAACATATATATATATATAGTAACATCAATGCAAAAAGGATGAAAGCAAAGTAATTCCTACACATAACATTGTTGAATTTTAATATATTAATATCCTTAAAAATAGTCTTAGTAGAAATCTTGTGAGCATGATGTCTTTGAATAGAAAAGCTAAGGTTTTGGTTTTATAAATTATTTGATTTGATTCCACTATTTTAAAGGAAATTTGTTCTATATATTTCTTACAAATTCCATACGAAAAAGAACTTTATATGAATAAATATCCTAGGCCACATATGAGTTATTACTCTATCCTATCGCCATATTAACTAAGCACAGACAAACACACTTGGAATAACCATTGAATCTTCATTTTTTTATAATAATATACACAGTAAATAATAAAATTTAAGCGATAAAAAAAATTTCATGATTTTTTAATAAAATGAGTTAATGTCAAGTATAACATTCTTCCAAAAACGAAATTGCAGTCATACACCTTAAAAAGATAGATTGTGATTTCTTTATAGCTTATATAATAGATGACATTTCAAATTTAGTTTAACCCATGAAAAGTTCATTGTAGAAAAGTATTCTTAGATCTCTGAGATTGAAACATATAAGAATGAGTTTTTTATTTTAAAGCCTTGGTTAGGAGAACAATTCCTTAATTTAATTAAAATATTTTTTATAGAATATCAAATGGGAGTGTGGAAATGAGCACATAATGTCATTGAGAAATTTTACATAACATCACAACAAATATACATATCGTTATAAAGAACCAAATTATAATATGATTCTAGCCCATAAAGCTTAAGAGAAACCCTTTTCAAGATTTTATTCAATATAAAACATGGTAAACAATCACCAATCAAACAACGTACATCATGTAATTTTTGTTTGTAAATTAAAGAACATCAATAGAAATGGCTAGGGTTTTACTTGTGCGTAAAATTAGATGTACTTCTTAATTTTAAGTTGAACATGATTCCAATGAAGGCGATCTAATCTAACCTTTTGCGTGGTTGCATTATTGCTACGTTATCTATCTATTCTTCTACCCTTTCATGAAGAAGCCTATAGAAAATGCTCTGTTATCTATCAATTCTTCTACATTTTCATGAATAGGCCTACATAAAGTAATATAACTTTGTCGTTTATCTATTATTTTACCTTCTCATAAAGAGGCCTACTTAAGAGAATATAAAATAAAAGGGAAACAAAACATATCGCTACCTTCAATTTAAGATGAAAATGTGTGTATCAACCCAATATATGCCCTTTTTTATCCATGTATATTTTAACCTTCCTCTAGATCCTCCCACTATGATGTTGTCTTTGAAAGAGTTAACTTATCCATTTTGAAACCCACCTATAAATGCTAACCATGATGTGCTCTTTCAAAGAGTTAATTTATCCATTTCAAAATCATCTTAAAAATTAAAAACTTATTACATAAATTCTAATATTGAAGGGTTTTTTTTAACCAATTGTGTTACATATAAAACAAATAATCCAATTTTTATTTGGAGATTATGAGACAAATTATGCACTTTTAATTTGAATGTTTTGTAGTTTTTAATGGCATATCTAAGTGGACCTCTCAAACTTCCACAACGACATTGTGATATAATCAATAATATACGCACATATTTAGTATAAAAAACCTAGTGAAAATTCCATGTAATAAAAGTTGATAAAGGAAAAATAATAAGCAAGGTTATGGGATACTTATTCCAAGATGAGTGTTATGCAAAACATCCTAGTGTGTGTGTTTATTTGGTTTATTATGGCTAAGGAAATTGGAAAAGGAAATGGAAAATTCCTTGGAAAGGAATGAAGCATTAATTTTCATTTTATTTATGAAAATAATGGAAATTAGGAGAAAAGGAAGGTGAAAGGTCATAGGTTGCATGTGATGAGGAAAATGAAGGGAAATAATGGAAAATGAAAAATAGAGAACTCATTAATAAAAAAGCTTATGAGGATTAGTTGATACCTTTTGTGAGTTCAATTTTTGAGCTCTGCCTTTATTCTCTCTCTCTCACTCTTGGGCACTTAGAGTTTTCTTGGAGCACTTCAACATTGGATTAAGGAAGGAAAAAAAGGAAAATGAAAGTGAGCATTAAGCAAGGAAGAGTAGGATCAATCAACTACAATGAGATTATTTGTAGGTATCGATTTTCATATGTGATTTTCTTTCTAGATTTGGCATGCATGGTACATGAATGTGTGTATTTGGTCCTTTTACTATCATTGGCATGGGTTTTTCCAGGTGTGATAATGTTCTTAAACATATTTCCAGATAGTCAGATGTGATGGGATTTCATGTTTTGGTTGAGATGGATTGATGGATGGATTCAACATTGAGTGAGGTGGTCTTTGAAAGAAACAACACAAGGCCTAGTGATCCTTGAATTAGACTATGGATTGTGGTAAAGACTTGTCCTAGTAACCCTTGAACCAAATTGTTGGTTGCGGTAAAGCCATATTTTGTGTTTGCTTGGTGGGCTTAGGAATCCTCGATCGAAAAATGGTGTGGCATATGGTAAATCTTAGAGATGGGTTTCCTCGATCAGGCCTAGGAATACCTGACCAGTGAATGGCAGGATATACTGTAAATCCTAGAGGATGGAGTGTTGATTAGGCCTAGGGATCCTCAATCGTTGTATGGCAAGATGTACAGTAAATCCTAGAGAATACAAGATACTAAAGTTCCTCACGGTGTAGGTGGATTAATATGATGGAATCCATGATTTTTTAGGGCCTAGTGATCCATTGGGGATTATGGTAAAGCGTGGTTCTATTAATGAGGGTGAGGTGGTGTAGCCTCAGAAATCCCTAGTTGATTTTAGTTATGAGTCCCACATTCATGCGTGGAATATGGAATAAGGGGTGACTGGTTGAAAGAAAGATTTGGTTCAGCCAATCTATGATTGGGTGGTATGTGGAAGTCCCATACCTAGTTGGCTTATGCATTCATTAATAAGAGTTCCTTCTCCTAGGTATTTCATGTGTGAATGTACTGGTTTATATGTGGATTTTATGGTTGTTGTATCCTTATGATTTATGTTGTTTATATGTTGGTTATGAGTATGTGTTATGATAGTGATGATGTATAGCTCTCATCTTGTTTTGATTTGTAAATGAATGAACAATGAATATATGACCTAATAGAGGATAATGTAGCTAATGTGATAAGAAATCAATGCTTCTTAGTGATTCTTAGATAAGTATGAGATCCCTATGCTTAAATATGTTAGACATGTAAAATGTGTATTTGTGACATGTTTGATGAAATTCATGTCATGGCTAGTAGGGGTCTAGTAAAGTCTTGTTCAAGTATTTCATTAATATCATTGTTTCAATGTTACTTTTCATTTCTAGAAGTTCCATGTAGTTACGGGTAGTGGCTTGAGTCTTGGCCTTGAAAATGTGGCACATAATATAAGGTCATAGGCTCAAAATTAGTTGAAAAATACACTAGTCACTTCCATGCCCTTGCTATGAGAGTGACTGGAGCATCCCATCTACATGCATGCCCATGTCATGGGCGAAACTAAGGCCCTAGGTCAGTATAATGTTAATTTTCCTCAGGGGTTGGTCACTTGGAAAGGTTGGTTGGCTCCCGAAGGTTCTATAGCATGTGTGGAAGGTCAATTTGGTTTTATTTTGCCAGTTCTACTTCCTTAACTGTACATGGGGATTTGAATTAGATCATAGTATCCTCTTGTCACATGTTTACCCTAGTCGACCGGTTAACTTGGGTAAATGTGGGAGGAGGGTGTTATAGAGTGGTATAAGAACATTGTTCACCCCTTGGATTGGATGGGTAGTGTGTTGGTTGTGCAGAAATATTGGTTGCATATGTGTTCTTCATGCTTGTAGTCTATGATCTTGTTTCGTATGCATGTTGTTGGCGATGGTTGCAATTGTGTCACCATGTGAAATTTTATGGTGTGTTGTTGGATGTGTTTATCATGAGTATAGGTTGGTTATGTGCCTGTTATGCATGTTACTGTGTTCATATATTGTGTATGCATGCATGTCATACATATGTTGATTATGTATACATTTACATGGTTGTAATTATCATGCACGGGTTCATGAGGTGTGGTTAATATGAACATGCATTGATGACTAGACTGTGGTTAGGATGATATATATATATATATATAATATATATATATATATATATATATATGTTGTTATGGTTATATTTATACATGTACTGTGCTAATCTAGTTGATATTGCAGATGAGATATCCACCCCTAAACTATACTGAGGTATGTTGATTATGTTATGTTTTGTTTTTAGTTGACATGGTGTCACTTGTAGAAAATAGATCAAAGATGACTACCAAGATAGTAGAATACAACTCCTGAGACTCTCCCTATGGATCAGATGAGAAATGTGGTGTTGGGTACTCTTATGACTTAGCAGACAAATTAAGGATTCTGAAGGAAGAATTACGGAGTTTCAAAGAAGATAATGACATAATCATGCTGACATAGGAGAAGCTAGCAGAATTCAATCCAATGATGCTTCAAAGTTTGTCTGAATTGCAGAGACATGGAAAACTTTGGATTAGTCATGGATAGGAGGAAAAAACTAATGGGTCATATGTCAGTAGATATCATGGTGGGTGTTATCACTCAGGTTTTCCCAAAATTTGTAAGAAAGGGAAAGGAGGTCGAGGTAACCACAAACCAATCTTTTAAACATTGATTCTAGCCAATCTGCATCCAGAGAGGGCTCTCTCTTTAAGTTTTAGCTAGTTGTGAAGTTTAGGAGTTTGTTTGAGTTTGGGTGGTGAGATTCAATAGCAAAGGGATAAGACTGAGTAGTTTAGGCCATTGGGCTAATGGAGTCAAGGAAGATGGCTTTACTGGACTTGGTTTCTTAACAAAGGATGGTTTTACAGAGCAAGATGGTCAAACAGAGAACCAAAAATGATTTTGAAATATATGGGATGATTTCAAAATGGGTGAAGAGCAGTTAAGAATTCTTCAACTTATTTGAAAAAATGGAACTGGAAGTGATTACAAGTAAAGAGAAATTAAGTATTCTTTAATTAATAATCAAAGTGGAAGAACTAGAAAACAAGAGAAATTATGATTTCACTGTTTATTCTAATTCAGAAGAAAACATAGAAAATGATAACTTTTTGAAGACAGAGTGCAATCAAGCATATTCTGAATTACTCTTTTTTGTTTATCATTCAGATATGAACAAAGATGATATAAGAAACTAGGAAAATTTTAAAACACAAGGTATAGAGGACTTATTGATCTAGTGTTTTATTCAAGAAATCTGTAAAAAGTCCTTTGCCTCAATTCTTTATCCAACAAGCCATACGAAAGTTTGAACCAATCAGTACTTTATTCCAAAAAACCAGTATTACAGAAATGTATATGAATTCACACTCAATACTCCAATTGAGGGAATATTTATACAAAATATTTTAGACAAAATATCTCATAACAGAGTGAGATATATTCTAGTGATGACTAATCAATTTTTACAATAAAATATAGACAACTAGTCTTGAAGATAGGAGGAAAGGAAAGTGATGTTGTGCTATTCCTTTTTGTGCTGAGTGTGCTGGAGGCAGGTCCTTTTATTTGGCTTGTTGTTGTCTTCTTTAGTAACTTCGTGCTGTATGCCCTATTTTAACTGATACTCTCACCATGGTAACTAGCCCAAAATTTACATTTACGCAAGATAAAACTTACAAGATTTCTAACCTGTTTTCCCACCATTTTTACTCTGGCAATTTCTGCTTCTGAAGTTTCCTTAGAGTTTCATCAATCTCTGTATATTTGAAAAATTTAGGCTAGATGGTGAATAAGTGCTTTAACTCATGTTCAATGTAAAATAAGTTCTCTAAGCTGTCATAGAGAACTCAGCCTGTGGGGAGTGCTTTCACTCCTGATGCACTTGTTGATGAGCTAGCTTGATTGCCAGCATACCTATTCAATTTATGTACATAATCAATATGTTTCTTTAATTTTTCATTAATGACCAAAGGACTTGGTAGCCCTTTACCCTACAAAATGTGAACTTCTCCATAAAAGAATTGATTTCTACCTGCATATCCTCGCACCTTCTCTCTAAGTTCTACATCAAAGTTCTCCTGGTTAGAACCCTTTTGATTTCCAAAATGGTGTCTGTCTTGTCAGAGATGCCAAGTTCTTACAGTTGTTCTTTGTTTTTGTTATTCAAAAAATGTATAAACCGATTGGCTTCATCTAGCATTTTACCCAAATATGCTCTTTGTTAGAGCCTAAATCTGCCTTAGGCTAAAGGAAGGCAAAACTTAGGGTAACCGCAAACCACGCTCAGCCTCATAGCTAGCCCTACAAGGACAAGAAAGGACTCTCTCCGGGTCACACTCAGTAAAAACAAGCAATAGGGTCTGAGATGACTCAAAATGGATACTGATTTTAGGCAAGTAAATATATATATGAAAGAGGTAGTTTAATAAACGACTAAGTTTTTGGGGCTGTATGGGACAAAGAACAGCACAACATGAGCTAGGAAATTAAATCAAAGACACGGAGTGTTTCATGAGGCAAGATAGGCAGGAAGTTTAGCAATCAAACTTGAAATAATATGGAGTGGAAAGATTGTTGAGAGGTTGAAAAGGGAATAACCAATGAATCCTTTTCAAATAGAAAAAGACACATAGAGGATGAATGCTTTTCCAAGGCAGAGCAATAAACTGGATTCTACCTTTCTTACTTAAAAACATTCAACTGGAAATAATTATGACTGAACTGTAAAACATAACAAGATACATATGAAACAGAAGGAAGAAACATATGCTAAACTCATACCACATGAATCTCATGAATCAGAGCTGCATCATTTTATTAATTTCCTGGCCAAACTGTACAGTGAAGCGCTAAGTTTTCTTCCACACCTTTCCCAGAACTCAGACCTCTTACACATGATTTTCAATACAATAAAAAAACTCAACTATGAGAAAACAGATAAACCAAAAATAGGGGATTGTTTAATCATTATTAACAAAAGATGAAAATCCAACCATCTGTAAAAGGAGCAGCGTCACATTTTCTACTCGAATCTGTTTATGACCAACGAAGAGGTGAAATCTGTAGGTGTAAATCCCTTTGAATCACAACTGAATACAAAAATAGGCCTCCAATCCTATTTCTCTGCTATGGTTGATATCTTCATTTTAAATTTAGGCTTCGGTATTTGATTTTTATCTTTTTACATTTGTCATTTGAATAAAAACTAACTTTTAATAAAAATGGCTTTTAAATAAGATTTCGCCTTTAATGAAGGAAAAAAAAAAGGTATTGTCAATGAACGGGCCCAACTGCAATTTTGATAACATCACCAAAATATCCTTCAATACCAGTGAACACAT
Organism: Pinus taeda; assembly: GCA_000404065.3. Taxonomy (NCBI): domain Eukaryota; kingdom Viridiplantae; phylum Streptophyta; class Pinopsida; order Pinales; family Pinaceae; genus Pinus; species Pinus taeda. The sequence goes on from APFE030764878.1 coordinate 47,285, forward strand.
ATCCATTCACTTAACAAGATCCATAATACTTTCCTTATCTTGGATGTCCAAGGTTGCAAAATTAACCAAGGAAAAGTCTTCATTCACATCACACATTGCATTGGTGAGTTTTTGGTACGAGGATCCTGATCTAGATATTGTTGTAAATATGATAGATCTTGCACGAGCTCTCCCTAACTCTTAATAAGATCCATCTTAGACAATACGTTAATGTGTAGCAGCTTTAGATGCATCATGGTTGTCAAAGAAAACAACAAAACATTAGTATATTTCCCAGGTTCACTTCAAAGATGAGAATCAAATAAGTGGACTGCTGCGAGTCTATAGTTCATCCTCTTCTCTAGTAGCAAGCTTAGATCCATCAGCACTAAATGCAAGGAAATTTTGAGGTCCTATCTCTTGCATAGGAGACAAAACCATATCCAATACATTAGGTTTTGAATTTCCATCCAATTCGAAAGACCTGGTTAGAGCGGAAGAAATGAAATTGTTTTGATTTTTATTGAAGTTGTGATGAATTTTGCCTTGGAGGCTCTGTGCATTGCGTGTACACCCAATGCACCACATCGGCTCTGTGCGTTACATCAGAGAAAATTAACTCAGTCAGAATCGTCCCAATGCGCCGCGTCTTGTGGATGCACCGCGACTTCCTCCAATGCGTCGCGCACACTCTAAACATAGTATTGGCTTGAAAATTTACAAGTTTTGTCCTTCCACAGCTTGAGTCAGCTTTCACATGAGCTCTTGAATGCAAATGACATTGATACACATAGAAATATCTTCATAAAGACATGGCTTTGATTTTTGTTTCTCAAAAACCCATCTTTGTATTGTTTGGCATCGACACTTTTTCACATTTTAATACAACTCTTTTTCTCAAATTTCCTTTTTGAATTTGGCTTAAAATGATGGCTTTTCTCGATTGATTTTTGCAAGGATGGTGGCATTGGACTTAGGAAAAGGATGACCAGAGGCTTCATTTAAAGTACTTCATGACGGAGGACTTTAAAAATACATACTTATTACAAACAATTAATTTGACGATTTCTTCATCAAAATAGAGTTTTGAAGAAGAAACATCCTTGAGCATTATTGATGATAAGAATTTTGGAATGAAAACTTATTGAAGACATCCTCATGACCTATGGGCATTATTTGACATTTTGAAGACCAAACCCTAGACCTAGAAACTAAAATGACTCTTTTTTACCAAAATACCTTCTATGACTGTAAATGGCTGAAATCAACTTTGATGAACTTTGATAAATTTCGACCAACCCGCCAGGTATAAACATGAGGGAAACGAGAAAACAAAGCCCTTCCATCAGAAAATGGCATGCCCCTAACGGAATTCAGATGAATGAGCTGAACGAGACACCTAAAAATGAAATGCAATAAGAGAAATGATCTCTGACGGAGGGATGACAAGATCGACTCCAACATTGGCTCCAATGGGGATGGTAGCTCCTAGGAGGTGCCAAGAATTGCAGATCTTTGGGAGAGCAGACAGTGCCTTCATCCATTGGGCTATGGAATCATTATTTCGAGAAACAACACAAAACACTTGACTCATTTATTAACTGAAACTTGACTCAAACCAACTCAATTTTGCAACCAAAATGACTGAAAAACTGACTCGAAAAACCCAAACCAAAACTGCAATGAAACAGGAATGAAATGCTGCCTTTGGCTACTTATTTATATACAAAATCTACCCTACTTTGCTGCAGAGCCAATAGATCAAGTAATACTATAATGCCAGATCAACCATTCAAGTAACTGTGACAAGGATGCTGCTCGAGAGTGCTTCCACGAGGACAAAGATGTAATTTCTGGCAGCCATACATGCACATAATGAGTCTGGTTATGTAAAAGACAAGTTAATCTATCATTCAAGCTGAAAAAAATTTCCATGTATGTTGCAGTAGGATAGCAAAAGCCAGAATCTGTTTGCCACCCCAACTCTACAATACATACTTCTAGCTGCACACTGTCAATGCAAACATCCATAGGCAGCTCTATTGTTTCTTGTTTTGAAGGAGGGAGAGTTTCCAAGAACTTTTTGGGATCTTAGAATTCATATGATTCGATCTGATCGTTTAAATACTGAATCTCCTTCTCAACTCTTTCAACAAGTAACTAACAGAAACGAGTTTTAGCTTCAAGAGGAAACTTCAGAGATCTCAAACAATGAACCGCGACAATGAAAAATTCTTCATTAATTTAAATATCTGCTAACTGGTCTCTAAGTTCTTTTACAACTTCTCAAAGCACAGGGTTTTCCACATACCCTACCATTGCGTGAATGGATCAGTGAGCACTAGAATCTCTTGATTGAGTTGGATTCGCCAGGTGAATGTTTCAACCTTCATATGTCTGATCATTGTCCACCATCAACAATCAGATCGGAACTTGATACACGTACTGGGGCAAGACAATCTACAAATCGAGTGTCACATTCACAAGCTAGACCAGAGATTGACTGAAGCAGCGTTTATCTACTATGCACTCGCAGAGCAAGAGTAGTTCAATGGCTACCTGACATAACTTCAGGCTCCGTCTGTAGCTCATGAAACAAACAACACCAATGAGAAAACCATTTTTCCCCAGTATGGTCACCACTATGTTAGAGCCTAAATCTACCTTAGTTTGAAGGAAGGCAAAACTTAGGGTAACCACAAACCATGCTCAACCTTGTAGCTAGCCCTATGAGGACAGGAGAGGGCTCTCTCTGGGTCACACTCAGTAAAAACAAGCAATAGGGTCTGAGATGACTCAAAATGGATACTGATTTTAGGCTAGTAAATATATATGAAAGAGGTTGTTTAATAAATGACTGAGTTTTCAGGGTTGTATGGGACAAAGAACAACATAACATGAGTTGATAAATTAAATCAAAGACACAGAGTGTTTCATGAGGCAAGATAGGTAGGAATTTTAGCAATCAAATTTGAAATAATATGGAGTGGAAAGACTATTGAGAGGTTGAAAAGGGCATAACCAATGAATCATTTTCAAACAAAAAAAGACACATAGAGGATGAATTCTTTTCCAAGGCAGAGCAATAAACTGGATTCTACCTTTTTTACTTAAAAATGTTCAACTGGAAATGATTATGAATGAACTGTAAAACATAACAAGATATATATGAAACATAAAGAAGAAACATATGCTAAACTCATACAACATGAATCTAATGAATCAGAGCTGCATCATTTTATTAATTTCCTGGCCAAATTGTACAGTGAAGCGCTGAGTTTTCTTCCACACCTTTCCTAGAACTCAGACCTCTTACAAATGATTTTCAATACAATAAATAAACTCAAGTATGAGAAAATAGTTCGACCAAAAATAGGGGATTTTTTAATCATTATTAACAAAAGATGAAAAGCCAACCATCTGTAAAAGGAGCAACGTCACATTTTCTACTCGAATCTGACGATGACGAATAAAGAGGTGA